>JALPQI010018913.1:0-25852 GCA_025490895.1 Thaumatotibia leucotreta
TAATAGCATGATACAAATACATTAACCTATGCAAAATCTACGCCAGTATCCAGTAAATCCCTTATCAATACTGTAGCTTTTCTGGGTAATATCCGAAGGAGGTGGCCTAAGAATAGTAGGTGCTTTGGGACTGACGCTTCGGGGTAATTCCGGCGAACACTCTCCAATATACTAGAGGCAGCGTCTTCGGGCGTTAGAGTGCCGAAATAGCTGGGTATTCTGAAACATAAGAAATAATAATAAATAAACAAATAATAAATCAATATATTGGGACATCTTGCACAAGTCAACCTAGTCTCAAAAAATTTGTACCTCGTCCATTTAAAAATTATATTTGAAATACTCTGGTTCCGCCAGACCATTTAAACCCTGGTTCCGCCATTATAACGTCATAATGGCGGGACTAAACTATTTGAAATATAATTTTGAAATGGAAGTTGATTCACCCATATTATATACTTATATTTTTGATAAATAAATACACAAATAATTCCCTTGCCGGGATTCAAACCCGGAACTTCTAGCTTCGTAGGCAAGGTCACTACCAACTAGGTAAATTTGAGAGTTTGTATGAGATAGTTTCATTAAAAAAACTCAAGTTGTAATCAAATCGAAATATAGTATATCAAATTATAATACCTAGCTCCTTTGTATGAATTGTATGCGTAATGAAGAAATGATTAAAACATAGATATGCAAGTCGTCTAATCCCTGAACTTGACTTTACCTTGAACATTATATCCTTAAATGAATGATAACATTCGCGAATTAGCGAAATGACAAGTACAGATAACGATACGTGAATAAAACTGATGCAATACGTGCATTTTAAAGTATTCGACGACGATTCAAATGTAAAAAAAATGTTTAACTGTCGATATTCTGTATATCATCACCAGCCTATTTCAGTCCACTGCTGGACGTAGGCTTCTCCTATTAACTATGCGTATAGACGCATTAGGAGGTAAATGCCCATAATCGCCACGCTGGGCAAGCGGATTGGCGATCGCAGTAATGTGTCCACTATGATGACGCTGCTGCCCATCAGCAATCTTCTATCAAAGAATGGTCACTGACACTTCAATCCCTTAGTCGACTCTTATGACACCCGCAGGAAGAGTTGGGGTGGTGACAAATGTATTCTTACTGCCGTCACCACACAGCAATAAGAATGCGTTTGTCACTCTCTCTCTGTCTTTTTTTCTTATTAGTGCGACAAAGACAAGCCTTTCGTTCAAGATTCACGATTGAGCGTTAAGGTGGATTTACACCAAAGGAGCGAATAAATAAATAAATAAATGTAAATATTTTGGGGACATCTTACACAAATCAACCTAGTCCCACGGTAAGCTCAATTAAGGCTTGTGGTGTGGGTACCAGGCGACGATATATATAATAGATAGATACTTATAGATACTTAGATACATACACAGCCATGACCAAGGAACAAACATTTGTGATAAATAAATACACAAAGAATGCCCTCGCCGGGATTCGAACCCGGAACCTCCAGCTTCGTAGGCAGGGTCACTACCAACTAGGCTACAGAGGCTGACAAATGCTCATTCTATCCCCCACTCTATGAAATCAACGAATTTCAACGAATTAGGTTTTGTGTAACGAACGAATTTCGTAGAGTGGGAGATAGAAAGAGCATTCGCTCGTTTAGTGTAAATCCACCTTTAGCTATTTGCAAGTTCATTTTGGCCGTGTGGTGACGGCAGTAAGAATACATTTGTCACCACCCCAACTCCTGCGGGTGTCGTAAGAGGCGACTAAGGGATTGAAGTGTCACTGACCATTTGATAAAAGATTGATGATGGGCAGCAGCGTCATCATAGTGGACACATTACTGCGATCGCCAATCCGCTTGCCCAGCGTGGCGATTATGGGCACTTACCTCCTAATGCGTCTATACGCATAGTTAATAGGAGAGGCCTACGTCCAGCAGTGGACTATCATGCACATGCCCGTTTAGCAATATCTGCTGCTGACTGTACCTAATACATACCTTAGTCGCAAGTCTGAGCTATCTTCTCCTACGATGAATGGGTAGATGTGGCTTAAAGTAACATGGACGCCGTCTATCTTGTTTATCCTCAGATCTTCCATTAGAGATTCTGCTAACCCTGGAACCGAAATAAATATAATAATGTAGGTATAATGTAAGTATTATAATGTACATAATAATGACCATACTTGAAAAAACACGAACACAAAGTCAACGAACAAAATACACGAATATAGGCAGGTACAGTCAGTGTCTTAACTTTTGTAGTGTGGCAGACAAAGTGGTCAATAGTTCGATATACCATACTTAATATCATTACCAAGGAACAAATATTTATAATAATAAATGCACGAATAATGGCTGGGATTCGAACCCGGTACGGTCACTATTAACTGGGTTGTTTTAACGGCGTTTGAACAGCTTTCATTAGTTACCTTCCTTTAATTTATTCTAAAGTGAGCCAAAATAATCACAATATTTCAATTGAGTTTGTATTGAAGTAAATAGTTTTATCTATATATATATATCTATCTATTTCCATATATATCTCCTGCCTCCGTAGCCAAGTTGGTACCTAGTGGTCCTGCCTACGAAGCTGGAGGTTCCGGGTTCGAATCCCGGCGAGGGTATTATTTGTGTATTTATTTATCACAAATACAAACGTTTCTTTTATTTTACACGTTTCCGTTTTTACTGATTTTTGTGGCGACGGTTTTTGTGTGGGACGAATTTAGTTGATTTTTATTCGTTATTTTCTTTTTTTCGATTGAGAATAGGAAAAAGACATGGAATTCTTGATACTCACCTTGGACGGCGAACTGTGCGACGCTGAGTGGCATTTGATCCTTGATGTAGCTGAGACCCGCGACGGACGTTAAGGCTACGATGTGACCGTGGTTCTTCGCTTTCATAGCGGGGATGAATTGGTCTATCAGCTGAAACAGCCATGTTATCAGTTAGTAGGTTATTGTTTCTTCATGTATTTTTATTTGGATACACATAGAAGACAAAGACAGAATTTTTTAGAACCTATTCCTGTTTCTTCATGTATTTTATTTGGAAAATCTACATCGAAGACAGGCCTACTACCGCGAAAATTGAAATTCGTAAATTTAAAGGACTTTTCTGTCACTCAAACGAAGGTGTCATTAGAGTGAGAGAGACAAATCCTCGAAAATTACCAATTTCGGTTTTCGCGGTAGGGCCGCGGAGACAGAATTTTTTTATTCAACATCACATTTTTATACAGTCTTATATGAAAGGATACAAGTAAAGAAAAGTATGTTATTAGTATTGTGTTATGTTTCTCGACTCAGCATAATGTTACAGTACTTAGATACATTTACAGGTAGGTATATTTTTATTTGACCCTTTTGCGTGAGAAAAGTTGGAATGTTGTCCAATAAAGAAATTGCATAGTGTAGATATGCGCTATGTAACTAAGTGTAATTAAATACCTACTTAATGTTTTTATACAATATAGCGTCATGGCGTTAAGAGAGCATGTTCAGATATTTTTGAGCATCGTAGCCGCTTCGATGGCGGCTTTACCTATGTAAAATATGTGGAAAATTTAGGACACACACATTCTGAGAATAAATATCATGCAAATATCCAAATAGTTTTTTTAGGACAACGATAAAACGCCCAAATCAGCCCTAAGCAGGACGTTGTATAAGACTTACCCAGAAATAAGACGTCAGCGTGAGGTCCAAAGTCTCGTGCAAGTCTTGTGGAGGCTGCGTCAGCAGTGACCGAGGACTGGGGATCCCACAGCAGTAGAACAGCATGCTGCGATTACAATTAACATTATTAGGATTACAATACAATACCTCTTCATTGCACATCTCACACGAAAAAAAAAACAAAGTACCTACACAAAAACAAAATAAATACAAAAACCAGAAATCAATAGTCGGCCTTATCGCTAAAGAGCGATCTCTTCCATACGTTCCTTTGGGTAGAGACAAGATAACAAAATTTAGGTGGTGCACTCTACAAAAAATAAGGAAAATAGGGAAATAGGATTTCGATAGTGTGATTTGACAATAATAAAAAAAACATTAAGACTAGCTTTAGTCTAATAGCTTAGTTTATATTATATTATAGTTATTGTTTTTCTTACACAAGCTTTTAATTTTAATTTTATAGTAGCAAATTCAAGAACTGACTAATCGTGAAATTGTGAATAATACTTAGAAGACAGCAAAATGGAAAAGGCATCATATACATATTATATATGTTATTGTATGTAAATAAATTTCTACTATTCTACTTGCACATTGCTGCCCCAATAATACAGTGTTCTATGACTATGTTACATTTCTTGTGTGATTAAATCTTGGCTTTGTGTCAATATGACAATGTTAAAATTTCATGCTGATACATACAACCTTGTAATATCCCTTCTACTGGCAATTCATTTCATTGTAGTTGCGGAAACTTCAACTTTCTGTCAGTTCATTAAAATCTAAATAGGCATTCCCACAGAAGGAGCTTGCAAAAAACTCGTTCTCCTCACGTGTGAAAGTCCGTCGGAAAAGGAAAATAACAATCACTTTGACATTGGCAAATTCACCTTGCTGTGGAAACAAGCAAGGAGTAAAGCCAGAGGGGGAAAGAAAAAAAAAAAAAAAAAAAGAAGGAGCTTGCCTCACAATGAGATGTTGGGGCATATGCTAATTTAATTTATCAACCTCTTAGAAAAAATAAAAATGAAATCTGAAACAAAAGGAACTTCATAACCTTCATATTGTTTTGTGTACTAACCTCACAAAGCCTATCTCTTTCATCACCTTCTCCGCTAACTCTTCCACGTTTTCCTTCTTCGTGATATCACAGGTGAAGCTGATTGCTGAGCCTCCATGCAGCTTGATCATGTCCAGGGTTTCCTTGTTGCTGGTGCTGTTCTTGTCGACACAGAGCACTATTGCACCGAGCTCGGAGAGTTGGATGGCCAGCTCTCTGCCCACTCCTCGGCCAGATCCTATCACCTATGAAGAACAGTAAAGTTACCCCCTTATTCATAAATGTGTTCTAAATTAGCAAGCATACAGTGTGCCCATGAGGAAAGGGAAAAAATTAAACAGCGGATTTCTGACCAAATTTGAAGTTAAAAATGTCATATGAAGTTTTCTGGATTCAGTGTATTTTAAGAGAAAATTAGATTTTTTCTTAAATCCGTTTTAGACCATTATGCTGTGATAAAAGCATTTTAGGAAACGATTTTGTCACCATGTTGTCTTAGTCATGTCACACTTAATTCATTTCATTTGACAGACATCAAATGAACAAAAATATCTTTAATTACCTAGCAAATGTAAAAAAAAACTTCAAAGCATTTGCATTTTTTGCGATGGTTTGATTAATAAAATCTTTTTTTTGTGTATTAAGGCATTCAAAACATCAAAAAGGGTAAAAATATTTATTATTGTTTGTTCCTTGTGTTATCAACACTTCTACACAACTGAAAAGGATAAACTATTCATATTTGCTTGCTAAGTTACTAGACATAGTTAGTTAAACTGGGCTTTTTCTGCAACTCTACATCCATTATGCCTTTTTTGTGTGATAGCAAGGTAGCTTTAGTTACTAGACATTTATGAATGAGAAGTTTATTTTAGAACAGGATCACAATCAGTTCTCTTCAGTGAATGTTAACCCGGCGGGAGTGTGGCAGGGTATCTCATACCCTGCGTTTGACTATGTCAATATATTTAGAGTTTATTTTGATTTAACTTTTTTTCACCACAGTCTCGCCGGGTTAAAAGTACAAAAAATGGCTAACATTATCTTTAAGGTCAATTTATCATGCCAAATTGATTGTGACATGGCATTGACGCTTAAATTGTGATGGTACAGTCAAGGGTATATGATAGTTAGGTACAACTACTTATTATTAAATTCCTTACTTTTTCAATAGCATGAGAGACCCTAAACTGACTGAACCTTTAAGGGTTAAAATAATATACTTTTGACTAATCCCTTTATGAAAGGGAAATAAAAATTTCTGTCATACAGGTACTAGCTGTAAGGATTTATAGAACTTAATAATAGCTTACCAAAGCAGTCTCCATACGTAAGGACTTCAATGGAGGCGGCCGGATGAGCTCATAAGTAGCCTGCATGACGGCAAATGCTGCGTTCACCAGCACCCACATTATGTCTATCATGAGGATGGACAGTGAGTACACTCGGAGCAGAAACTTGATTGGGAATAATATATTTAAAATAACGCCAAATAATGTATCCAGTTGACGGTTCTCCTAAAAAAAACAACATAATATAAGTTAAGATTTTTAACCAGCAGTAGAACACATAGCCCAAGAAAAAAAAAATTAAAAGTTTTAAATGTGGGTACTTTTCTAATTCAATAAACTAAAACGAACAGTTTATAGACATAAATACAACACAAATTCATGAACAGATATTTTGTAAGTAGCTTACCATTTTGAAATATCCTTTAACTTCTGAAAAGTATAGAAAAGTTTAAATCCTACAACTTAAAAATTAGGAACTATCCTTGACTCTTGTGATATATTTCACGTAACGAATGCCAAGCAGAGAGGCACGGAATTTGATCGAACGTGTTGCGAAACGGAACTGAACTTTTTCGTCTATAATTTGATAATAAATAAAATTGATAACCGACGGGCCTGATAACAGTTGTTCAAGATCATTTTATTTTGATTAGAGGGAGGGTTACCGGTTGACAGATTAGTGTTGCCAGATCCAATTTGAAAATATTAGCAGACACATGGTGTAAAATCCAGGAGAAAATAGGTAAAATATGAACTCAATAAAAAGGCGGCATATTCAAATTTTCTATGGGATGTCAACAGAACGGGCCTCTATTTTTTAAATTTGCCGCGTTTTTCTACTGTCTTAGTAAGTTTTGGCCCGTGTGGTGACGGGTTAAGAATTTCACCACCCCCTTTCTTCCCGTGGGTGTCGTAGAAGTCGACTGTGGGATGTGTGTGTTAAATTGTGGCGTTCCATCAGCCCGGAGTGGGGTCTCCGTCAGGTGTAGTAAGGCAGGTCCTGAATAAGCCGCAGACCCCTGCAGCCAAACTAGCGCCGCACGTATCGACTTGTCGTTCCTGTGGGCTAAGCTAGTGAGGCCGAGAGGGTGGTGCAGGTCTTGGGCAACCCTGTACTTTCCTAAATCGTGTCCCAGGCGGCGCATTGCTTGTGAAGAGGACACTTCACCCGCGTAATTCATTTACGTGGAAAAAACACGGGAGGTGACAGTCTACCGGTTTTAAGTCTGAGTAAATAGACGTAAACTTAGGCGCCAGGGGTCACTTTCGACAGTGGGAGGGTCCTTCGTAGATCCACTGACCAGTTACCGCCCGCTTCAAGCTGGGCAGCCCCCAGCCAATCAGGTACTGGTCCGTCTCGGTGCTGGTTTGCTTCTTTAGGGTGTAGGAAGCACTAGTATTGAACTAGAAAACTGGCATCGTCATTAAGTACACCTGCCAATAAACAGCTGAACAGAAATAAAAATGTGCATCGCGAATCCATGCGCCTTGCAACATGGAATGTCCGTACAATGAGGACAGGCTTCCCGGACGCCAGTGGAAGCTCTGATTGCGCAAATGAACTGCGTAAAACTGCTGTTATTGACACTGAACTGAGAAGGCTAAATATTGCGATTTGCGCCCTTCAAGAGACCAGGCTCCCAGAAGAAGGGTCCTTGCGAGAGAATTCGTACACTTTTTTCTGGAAAGGTAAAGATGTTTCTGCAGTACGTGAGCATGGTGTTGGTTTTGCGATTCGAAATGACTTATTATCCGCCATAGAGAGTCCTCGAGGTATTTCGGAACGTATAATGACATTGAGGGTACACACTAGTTGTGGTTATATGTCGTTAATATCTGCCTATGCACCAACACTACCTTCTGCTGCAGACGTCAAAGACCAGTTTTATGACCGGCTGGCCGATACGGTACGAGGTGTGAAGTCAACTGATCGTTTGTTCATCTTGGGCGATTTCAATGCTCGGGTTGGCCAGAATACAGAAGCATGGTCCGATTGTATTGGTGTACATGGGGTGGGCAAAATGAATGAAAATGGTGAACGCCTATTACAATTCTGCTCTGAACATCTGCTATGTGTAACCAATACCTACTTCAAAGGGAAACCATCTCGTAAAGTATCCTGGAAACACCCTCGTTCTGGCCATTGGCATCAGCTGGACTTAATTCTTACCAGAAACAATTTTTTCCGGGAAACCCTTCACACGCGCTCATTCCACAGTGCCGATTGTAACACCGATCACTCGTTAGTAGCAGCACAGGTAAGCATCATCCATAAAAAGATCCATTCATCCCGAACACCTGGTAAAAGGAAAATTGACACTCTAAAAACTAGAAACAAAGAACTGGTCCAGCAATTTTCCGAGGTGGTGAAGACCGTGACTGCTGCTTGGGATATCCAAGCCCCTATTACTGAAGAGTGGAGTGGCGTTAAAGCGCTACTTACTGATACAGCAGGCTTAACTTATGGCTACCGAAAAGCCAAGTCTCATGATTGGTTTGTTGAGAACATGGAACATCTTCAGCCTTTGCTCGACTCAAAGCGCCAAGCTGCTCTTACGCATCGCCTTGCTCCCAGTATCAATACACGTGAGAAACTGCAAAATGTAAATGCAGCCCTGCAGCGTAACGTGAGACACTATGCCAACGCTTACTGGGTAGGCATATGTCGTAGCATACAGCTGTGTGCTGATGCTGGTAACTTTAGCGGTGTGTATTCAGGCATCAAGCAAGCTCTCGGTCCAATGCCCAAGAAGACTGCGCCAATTAAGGAAGCGAATGGCTCTGTAATTACAGACATATCTCGTCAACTAGAACGTTGGGTAGAACATTATTCGGGTCTATATTCTTCTCCAGTAAACATAGAGCTAGAGGCTGCTCAGTGTATGCCCAAACTAGCTACTTGGACAGAATTGGAGTCCTTGCCCTCTACAGAGGAGTTCGTTACGGCAGTCAAGCAGCTTAAGAACGGAAAGAGTCCCGGCAATGATGGAACACAAGCTGAACTAATAAAACTAGAGTGCATGACACCTGTTCTCTATAATCTGCTTTGTAAGTGCTGGGAGGCGGGACACATCCCTCAGAATATGCGCGATGCCAATATTATCACACTGTACAAAGGGAAAGGAGACCGCGGTGACTGTAACAACTACCGCGGCATTTCCCTTTTGAGCATTTTTGGCAAGTTATTCGGGCGTGTAGTACTAGGGAGACTACAAAAACTTGCAAATCGTGTATATCCAGAGGCACAATGTGGTTTTCGTCCCCAGCGTTCCACTGTAGATATGGTTTTCTCACTTCGTCAGCTACAGGAAAAGTGTAGAGAACAGAACAAACCATTGTTTATAGCCTTTGTAGACCTCAACAAGGCTTTTGACACTGTCAGCAGAGAGGGTCTATATACGGCACTTGAAAGCATTGGGTGTCCCCCTAAACTTTTGCTTTTTATCAAATCTTTTCATGATGATATGAAAGGTACTGTGGTATATGACAGCAAAACATCCCAGCACTTTGAGATGCGGCGCGGTGTGCGTCAGGGCTGCGTTTTGGCACCCACACTGTTTGGTATTTTCTTCTCACTACTTTTAAAGGTTGCTTTTTCAAATAACCAACAGGGGGTGCATTTGCATACAAGAGTCGACGGGAAGTTATACAACATCTCTCTCCTCAAATCCACAAAATATCGCGAGGACTTCTTCGTCGACAGTCTCTTGTTTGCTGACGATGCAGCTTTTGTGACGAGCTCTGCAGCCGAGTTACAAAGTATCATGGACAGGTTTTCGCGGGCTTGCACTTTGTTCTCCATGTCCATCAATGCCAAAAAGACAGTAGTGTTAGTGCAGGGCTGTGCGGAAACACCCAGAATATTCGTGGATGGCACAGTTTTGGAAGTCGTCGATAAGTTTTGCTACCTTGGGTCGACCGTGTCCAACAATCTCTCGCTTGATGCAGAGATCGATATCCGTATTGGCAAAGCGGCGAACATGTTCGGGAGGCTCCGTTCAAGAGTATGGTCTAACAAACACCTCACTACTGGAACCAAAATCATAGTATACCAGACTTGCGTTCTAAGCATACTTTTGTACGGAGCAGAAACCTGGACGACGTATGCAAAACAGGAACGACGGCTAAACACTTTTCACATGCGCTGTCTGCGCAACATTTTTGGCATAACTTGGCAGGACAAAGTGACAAACCAAAAGGTCCTTGAGAAATCGCAGCTGCCCAGTCTTGCCGCTCTTCTCAAACAGAGACGATTGCGTTGGCTGGGGCATGTGCACCGAATGGAGCCCTGCAGAATACCTCGACGTGTCTTGCTAGGTGCAGTCGCGTTTGCTAAAAGGAACGTTGGAAGACCGATGCTGCGCTTCAAAGACTGTGTTAAGCGAGACATGTCTGCATTTGAAATCGACCATCAGGCCTGGGAAACCTTAGCCGAAGACCGTGGTCAATGGCGAAAGCGTGTTGTGGAGGGGAGAAGGCTATGCGACGAAGCCTGGTTTAATGTGTTAGAGAGCAAGAGGTATCGCAGAAAGCAAACAGAGACTGTAACCTCAGGTGGTATGAGTTTTCTCTGCCAAAAATGTGGCAGGTCGTGCCGTTCGCGAATTGGCCTCCACAGTCACCAAACCCGTTGTCGAAACAGCAATGTCTAAATCGTCTGCAATAGACGCAAAGGCCTGTGATGATGATGAGTAAGTTTACCAGTCTTTATTTTTAGTTTGCTCTCCTACAATTTACTTTGGACTTAAGTTTGCAAGTTTTGCAAGCTGAATCAAATGTATAGCACTCTGGTCAACTGTCAACTGCGAACCTGGACAATAAATTCTCAATTTTAAGAAATGTCTACATTTTTTGAATTTGCCACCTTTTTAGGGTTCCGTAGCAAAAATGGCAAAAACGGAACCCTTATAGATTCGTCATGTCCGTCTGTCCGTCTGTCACAGCCGATTTACTCGGAAACTATAAATGCTACAGTAACGAAATTTGGTAAGGATATGTGTTGTATAAACTGCTACAGGATTATGATACTAAATTGTATAAAAAACCATTGGGGTGGGGGCCCTCCATACATGTAACTGAGGGATAGAACATTTTTTTTTTGTTGTATATAAGCGTGTGGGGTATCAATAGAAAGGTCTAGATCTCATTTTTATTTAAGCAAATCGTTTTCGAGATATCAGCTCTCAAAGTCTGAAAAATGTGTCCCCCCTCTATTTTTTAAACTACGCGATATAAAATTCTAAAAAAATATATGTTATGCACATTAATAAACTCTATCAACGATTTTTGGTTTGATTAAATGATCTCCTATAGTTTTAGAGGTAGGTTGATTTAACTGTATTTTTTAATAATAAATTGATAATGGTACGGAACCCTTCGCGCGCGAGTCCGACTCGCACTTGGCCGGTTTTTCTATAGACAAGCTGGTTGGTCAGAATATATTTAAAATGATTACTATCTACACGGTCAAAGACAGTGTAACTAATGACGAAAAATATACAATCAACATATAATAATATTGATTACTTGGGTTCCAGCAGGTAAGATCTTAATAGCTTACCTGCACAACTTATGTTATAATTTTAATCATGTGTTCTGAGTTCTGATCTGATTGTATTCTTCTTTGAAGATTTGCTGATCTGCAAAGAAACTATTTTTTTTGCTTACTTTCTTGGGTAGATGTTATTTAAAATATTTATTAAATGAACTGTAAAAATATTATTTTAAGCACCAATTAAACTTTTAGGAAATTATATCCTTTATTTAACACTGTCCTAATTTGTGCTTGTCAAGTTATATTTGTAATATAATATTATGGTTAGTCAAATTAATTTAAATATTCAATCACTCAGGTGGAATTTTAAAATCAAGGAGATTCTCTGGTAAAGATATACCTCCCGAATCCAGTAGATCTCCTGGAAAAACGGGAAATCTGGCAACACCTGAGATAGGTGACTTTGAGACAGCTTACACCATGTTCACATCTTGTTCACACGACAATATTCTAAAATTATACCAATTGACGTTCGAACACTAAGGTGCATGAAATTTTAACTTTACTCTGTTCATAGCATGTCTCCGGATAAGTTTCGCAAAAAAAAAATGTTTATGTCCTGAATGTGCTGCACTTAGAAGGCACTTAGTGTGTAGTATGCATCACCTTCATAATCATTTTCATACAGCAACACTAAACGTCAAATGTCAAATAAAAGTTCAATGTACTTTATGACAAGACAATTACGACCATTGAAAGTTTAATTGCAAATAAAAATATAAATATTGTTGTAAACATACCGTAAAAAAAGGGTCTTTAAATTTTAGGATACGATATGACCGAATTACTGTAAATTCAGTACTTCAAGACAAGATATACTACCTAGTTGAAATAAACATCTTGCGAAAATGACGTTCGTTTATCAAGGCGATCCCGATCTAGAAGCAAAAGCTAAAAAAGGTAATCATTTTGTGTTTTAATAAGACCTTGTTATAGCAATCCAGCAATGAACCCATTTGCCATAGGATTTTAAGGTTTATTTTGTTTGCTAGTTGCTGACGACCAGAATTTCAATATATTATCGCATATTAAGTACTTATACGGTTTGTCTTTACCTCACGTATTAGGGCCGTAAAACAGTCTTCGAATCTCCACAATATTTGTCACGCTTAAATACCCATCATTTATTTATTTTCTAAGAAGTGTCCTAATTCAGATATTTGGCAGCTTGTTCATAAAATATATTTTACAATCTTCAGCTGCTGAACGCATCTCAGAGAACATGCACATCGTAGCCAATGAGCCATCGCTGGCGCTATACCGACTCCAAGAACATGTGAGAAAAGCCCTGCCCCCCATGGTGGAACGGAGAGTGGAGGTTACGAAGCTGCAGCATGAGTTGCAGGGGCGGTGCTATGATGTGGAGTATGCTTTAAGGTGGGTTTTCAACCTGCTTTCTGCTTTCTGGAAGGTGGCCAAAAAAATGCATTCCCGGTCCCTGTAACGTTTTGAGACTCAGAAAGTCCCTAGAAGGTTTCTGAAAGTTTCAGAAGTGTTGATAAATATTACAAATCAGTAAATCACCTAAATTCATTATAAGTAGTTACTACTACAAGTAGATACAGTTATAGTAGGTGCTACTACAATTGGACATAGTTTAGCAAAAAGGAAACTCTGAAATTAGTCACTGAAATAAATGACTTTTCCTTTCAACATAAGATTTTTGAATTGAAAGATTTTTGTGGATTGGATCCTTTTCCATAAACTATGTCCAATTACTTACTACATACTTCTGAAACATTAACCAATTTACAAAAAAAAAACCTTGAATAAGCAGTAAGCACCCTCACAACCTCACATTGGGAATGCATTTATTTCTTGGCCACCTTGTATAAATGTTGGCATTTATACAAATGCTATTCTTTTAGAAAACTGTTAATGTATTCAATTTATGACTTAAATATCCATTAAAAAGACAGTGATCGTTTATTTTTATCTGGCATAAAATTATCACTATCTTTTCCCTAGGCAAGTAAGGAAACAACAAATTGAATTGAATTAATAGGAGACGTCTGTCCAGCGGTGGACTGAGGCTGATGATGATGATGATGATATGTAATTGTATAGTTTCTAGAAATGTTCTCTTGCTCAGGTCTTGATACTACCATAGAGAACAAAAGACAAACTTTACGCTCAAATAATCCAAATAACTCTTTTTACATTTCAGTGCGGTGAAATCAATGGACAGCGCAGTAACCAGCTTCACGAACATACAGGAAATGCTCAAACAATCCATATTTCTAAAACAACAGCTAAAATATGAAGAGGGTCGGAGAAATAAAAAAGAATCAAGTTCTGTTTACAAACGTCTCTCTGCGCACATTGTGTTAGACCTTCCGGACCTCTCTGAGTTCTCTATGGTTAGGGAGACCACAAACAGGATAGAAAACATGATGGCACAGGCCCGTGGGTCCTCGGCGGAGTTGCATAGGTCTCATACAACATTGCATTGAAGCTTGTCAAAAATCTGATATTGAAATTATTTCTGAGCGGTGGCATTAGTTTACTGAAATCTTGTTACCTGATTTTCACAGATTTGCAGTTTTAAATTTATGTGTGTGCATGATGTAATTGATGTATGAGTAATTAATAGTCAATTCATAGTGTGGGCTAATTTTTCTTAATAGTAGGAAAAATAACTAAGTACCTACGAAAATCAAGTTTGAGGGAATTTTGGAAAACTAATGCTGATTTGCCAAGTATCTCTGATTTTGAGCTTTTTGGTCTGTTCCTATCTTGAACCAGAAATCGGGATGCCCAGGGCCCACTTGGCTGCCTAATCCTATTAGACTACTTTCAACGCATATAGCATAGCGAAAGGGGAATAAAAGTCTCGCAAGGTTTCCTTCACCAAAATCTAAATCGAAGATGACGTTGCATTCTTTCTGATACGATTCTCACTCATCAGGTCGGTCTGCCTCTTTCGAACGGATATTGATATTACATAAGTGTTTATGTGAGTTTGAAAGCATGGTCAACCTAGTCTGGATTACATATACGAGTAGGTACCAATTGTCAGTAGAATCTAAAAAATATAAACAATTATGCTGACTTTCCATAGCATTTGAAACATTTCGTAAAACACGTTGGCGGATATATTTTTACGTTAATACTAATAAATATCAATAATTTTAACTAAAAATGTATGTGAACTCAAGATTTAAGCTTTTAAGTTGGTAATAAAACCAAGATTGTGTTCTAAAAGTGCGTGATTATGGAAAATTACAAGTTTTTAGGTTTGTTTACTTGTTTTTGGATTCTACTTACGAATGGTATAGATAAGTGGTGAGGTAGGGTAGGAGGTGGAGGTATGATAGGTGCAGGGACAAGGTGATGGCATTGCTCGCCGCTTTTATGGGAAATTATCTACATGTGTATGCTTAGCCAAGTTGCCAATTGCTTACGCTTAGTAGCGTATCGTAGTTTTCCCTCTCTGTCACTCTTTCATATTAGTACGCCTTTTGTTTACGATTGACGATTATACAATTAAGCATTAGCGATTGGCAACTTGTCTAAGCACCCTGTGGTATATAGATAGTTCCACGAGAGTTGAGGTCACGCACACATCAACATGTCATGTAAACACACGGGGAATTTGAAATTATTGTTCTTGTTTCGTACTAACAGCAACTCCAATTGCAACTGTAAGATTAACGAAAGTTTGTTTCAGGGATTTGCTTCAATATTTTGACGCAAGTCATTCATTCATTCACTACATTTCTTTGCAATTAGTACTTCATTTGGATGTGTGTGTAATCATTCACCTTAACTCTGGTGTAATTACCTATAGATACCTAACTATACATAACCCCTGTCCTAATCTTTTCATTTGGCATTGTATATCTAACCAGGATCATTGGTACTATTGAACGAGGAGGCTTTCATTCACAGCCATTTTATGTTAAATTAATGTACTCAAAATTCTCTTGAACAAAATATAACAATAAAATAAGTATGGCGTTGATGTGCTTGTAATGCTATTGCATCTGTATACTCTAACCATTTGGAAGGAAAGTAAACATTCTAACACAAAAAAGCTTTTATTTGCATGCATACACAAATTAAAAATAAACATACAACTGTAGTATTTTCAATCCACGGAACTTAGATTTTTATCTAGGTATTATGTATCCATATGTATTAATACCTAAGCTAGGAATACAGTTGCACACTTAACAAAAAAAGGTAAATGAATTCAAATAGGTACCTATTGGTTTATAATACTTAATCAGAATATTCCTTTAGTACATTTTGGTTGCCAAATGGGAAATATGGTTTTCCCCTCACTAGCTCGTAAAGCGCTCGTTTATCCCTTAATACGAGCGGGTAGCGCTTTTTACCAACATGTGAATAAAGTAATTTGACATTTCTCAAATTCCTATAGCCCCCTAATGCCTAGTATAAGTGGATCTGTATGACCGTAGTAAACATGCGCAATCGGAGCTCACATGTTAAATTGGTCGTTTCTCATGGGTGACTTTGTAAGCCATTGGCTATATTTAAGTTCTACGATAGTTAACTCTATTCTACGATACGTTTCGACATTGAGTTTTAAATGGTTTCTTTAAGTTAATTTACATTTGGATGAGATTTGTAATCATATTTCCTCGCGATAGTGAGGGGAAAAAAGTTGTATTACACTTGGCGGCAAAGTTTGTTCAACTGTCGTGCCTTGAGACCTTCGCAATGCTCAAGATTCCAGTTTTGAACCACACGCTACGCTCGTGGCTCAATTTTGGAATCTTTCGCTAGCTCAGGTCTCAATATTGGCACGACAGTTAAACAACAACTTTGCCCCCTTGTATAATAAATAACTATTCCCGCCTGGTATGAAATGAGCATTTCCCATCTCGTAGCCGGATTTGGTAGTACGAGGTTACAAATCGGTAATAGTAAAGTCCCGATTTAAAGCAAAATACCTACTGGGATATTATTCCCATTTAGAAGCTGGCTATGAAACTTTGGCTACCAAACGATACTAAAGAAAAATATTTGCTTTAATAGTAACAGTCGTGTTCCGATTTTTATAGCCACCTTTTTCGCTCCAAAATTTATGGACTATCCGAATTATATAATTACTTATCTATCTGAATTAGGCACCATTTACGTGGATTAAAATTAATACTCGTTTTTGAGGCATGCTTAACAAAACATTTTTATTCTAACATAAACTTATAATCTTACTGTGCATAACTTAACAGTTACGTTAACAATATAATAAAAATAACACCTCGACCTGAATATAAAAAATGACAAGGTTTTAGTTCTAATATTAAAATCTTAGTTGTTCAAATATGTATATAACTTTGAGAAGGGCCTATGTCGAATACTAGAGCTTTATCGAGCATTGGTATTGTCGCCGGCTACAGTATCTTGCTCAAATCAATCGACTTCAGGAGTGTTTATTGAACCATTTTCTTCAGCCTACGGAAGCATTTCAAGTACGGCACTGTAACAACTTGTTACATAGAGAGAAAACTACGTTAATCTACTGAGCGTTAGCGATTGACAACTTTGTTTTTTAATGGACTTTGGCAACTTCGCTACGCACGCACTCATTCATTGTTCCGAAGAAGTCATTGGAACAATATGGAATCTATCTTCTAAAGATGACCGACCAAGGCAGCTCTTTCAGAGAAGCGATATCATATTTCTTCTGAAACTTCTCCAACTTCATGATAGTTTCCATTGGAACCGTTTTCTTCTTCCTACGGAAGAAGGACGGCCAGGAAGGTTCTTCATGTACTTCATGGATCTTTCCCCTGTCTATTATATCGTTGTAGATATAGTCCATAGCAGTGACGGTTATGACGTACGAGTAAACAGTGCTATTTGCTTTCAATAGTTCCTCCATTTTGCCGAATATCTGTGCGTAGTTTAAAGGGTCTTTTACTTGGACGTTGGCTAAACCCTGGGAACGAAAATAAGCGTTTTAATTTACAGAGTGCTTACCGTGAGTTGCTGCGGCGCGCTCCCGGCAACCCGTGGTCCAACCACTATGTCCAACTGGTTGTGCCACGGGTTTTAAGTAAAATTATCCGTGGTTCAACTGTCAGATTTTTGTTTTACTGTCATGTAATTATGACCTATAGTACAACTGAGGGGCAATTGTCAAACTAAATTTAGTGTACCGTGGTACAACCAATTGGACCACGGGTAAACTTCCTCGTAGTACAATCGGTTGGACTACGTATAATTTTACATCCCCGTGGCACAACCAGTTGGACATAGCGGTTGGACCACGGGTCGGGAGCGCTACGGCGCTAGGTATTAATGCGGACTTCATTTCGCCACCCTTCACTCTGCTCATGCTCGCGTATTGTTGCGGGCTGGATAGAAAGTAAGTCCGCTTTAATAATGAGGCGGCAGTTCATGGTACGACTACAGGAAAGCGAAAGAAGCTGTGCTGTTATCTTTTTAGTACTTATCTAAGTATTCGTCACATTTTTAATGTTAAGGTGAATAGCGTTTTTATTTCGTCATTGTAGTCTCGGCAAGTATTGTACCAAGGAGTGAACAAAACAGTATTTAATGTAATCGTTATTTGGTAACATCACTAGTGTGACATCTTAGCATAACGGCCCGGCCACGACGTTGGTCTAAGGCGACCAGCGGCGCGCGAATCCATGAGTTGGCGCGGGATGCCGATATGGGTACGAGAGGGAACACCATACGTTTTCCTCTAAGCCGGTCGCCTTAGACCGATGTCGTGGTCGCGGCATAACGCCCCGGCCACGACATTGGTCTAAGGCGACCAGCGGCGCGCGAATCCATGAGTTGGAGCGGGATGCCGATATGGGTACGAGAGGGAGCACGTATGGTTTTCCGCTAAGCCGGTCGCCTTAGACCGATGTCGTGGCCGCGGCATAAGAGCTGAGCGGCGAGCGTCGAGCGGCGCGTCTGGCGGGGCGGGCAGCGGCGCGTCGAGAGTCTAAGGGATTTCGACAGTTTGTATAGTTGAAAGAATATGAGCTGAGCTCGTTCTCTTAAAATTCCAGTAGCATTGGGTCGTAAACCACAAAGTAAGATAACAAGCACTCAGTAAAAGCAGAATATAACCGCCTTAGAACTTTAGTGTAGATTATCGACTCTATTCTTTGAATAATAGACAACAAAATAAACAAACTAAATAATGGCACGCGACTAATGACCCTGGCGGTACGCCTTTTATCGCTAAGTGCAAAATGTGGGAAGTGTTATTTTTTGGTCAACGCATTGTTACTTTTAAGATAAAGGTACAGAGCTGATAATCTACTGAACATTTATGGTACCATATTGACCTTTTTCTACTCGCCAATTTTTTTTCGACTACCTGGCAGTTGTAAAATGTAGGAAAAGTTATGAGCGCCATTATTTAGTTTGTTTATTTTGTAGTCTATTGTGAAAATAATAGAGTCGATAATCTATACTAGCGTTCTAAGGCGGTTATATCCTGCTTTTACTGAGTGTGTGTTATCTTACTTAGTGGTTTACGACCTAATGCTACTGGAATTTTAAGAGAACGAGCTCAGCTCATATTCTTTCAACTATACTCCTACTTACGTTTGCAATTGTTTAACATGGTCGCCCCGCCGCATGCCCTCGAGCGTCTACTCAAGCCTTAGACTTACTTACATCAGACACATCGTTGAGGCTGAACCTATGGAAGTGATTCTCGAACATGGCTTCCACGTCGACCTCGTCCTTCAGATGCACGACCACAGTGTACCCCTGAGGGCTGTAGCGCGCCACCAGGTTGTCCACGTGATCCACGTCGACAAGATGGCCGTTTAGAAGGATGCCGAGACGGTTGGTTATTGCCATGTGGTTCTCTACGCTGTAAGCATATACCTAATAGTTGTAATCCCACTACTAGCGTTGAAAATTTCCGGATTAAATCCAGTTTCTTTCAAAATAGCTCATTTTTCCGGATTTTTTTCGGAACAATCAATGAAAGTTTCCACTTTAATTTTCAACTCTAAACCAATGTGAATTACGTTTGATTTTCACTTATACCAGGAGAACGCGATGCCATCGAGGAAGTCAATTGAAATAGATGGCAAAGAGAGACAGTGACATTGATTATTTCCGTAAAAACCCGAAAAAAACGGAGAAATACAAAAATTCCCGAAAAAAACATTAGATTTTTACGACATTTTCAACACTACTAAGATCACAGGAAGTGTAAGTTACTTGCCCAGCACTTAACCTTTAGGGTGCGGCTCCACTGACGCGGAGCGAAGCGGAGCTGTGGGAACTTGGCCAATGAGACCGCATAACAGTGTTTCGAATTTTGAATTTGAAGAATGTAATTCGGCAATTTTGCACAGCTCCGCGTCAGTGGAGCCCCACCCTTAGTGTGCCAGAATGTAGAAATACGATATCCCGATATACCTAAGCGAAAAAAAAACATTTACATTATTTAAGTACACTTTAAGCTGCGTTCATTGCGTCGAAAATGGCTTACTCTACAGAGAATACAGTACTACTAGGCTAGACTAATTTTAGCTGGACTTGGCTTCACAAACAAACTCACGTAGCTGAAGTAAGCAGCAGTGCATGTCCCTGCTTCCTCAAATTATAAAGTATGTAGAACATAGCTCTGGCAACCGAGTACTGCTGGTAGGCCGTAAATTCGTCCAACACAAGGACCGGCGGAGCCCCTATCACGGCCACTGCGAAGTTCAGACGACCCTTCTCGTTCTGATGCAGGCGGAACACGTTCACGTTTGATGCTTCGTCGAGTTCTGTGATATTATGGATTAGATATTTAGTCATCCTTGGTTATCGCTCAAATTGACATACTTTATGCCTATTTTGTGCGCCGGGGATAGCGTTACTCCAGCCATCTTAGATCATACAAAAAACATAGAGCCTTATGTTGGCTTGTCGCTTCGTGCAGGGAGCGTTGAGATGCTGAGTGTTTTGTCTCATTAATTTATGGATTAGTAAGTTAGTATTACATTTGAACTCCCGTACGAGGCTTTGATGTTTTCGGGAACCCGTCAGCTTACTTTGATTACTAGAGTGGATCCATGGTGTTCATTTGCCCATAGGGTGCGATTTTAGCAACTAGAACATTCCTTCTACTACTTTTGACTACTGCGTTCGCAGATAAAACTTAGTTACCTACAGGCACAAAAACCATGAACGCATCTAATAATACATACTATTTTAAGAACCTTATTTTATTCTACACCACTCACTGGTGTCTAGTTCAAGCGTATTCAGAAAGGGTATCCAGAATAAGGAACTTGGCCGCTCTAATCCGATAGATCTATCTGTCTCTCTGTCCCAAGACTACAGATACAAATTGACAATCAGATCTAACCTAAGGCATCTAAGAGATTTGAAACCTCCTGGTCTACGTATTCCTGTGGTATGCCCCGCAGAACAGCCATCATCCACATGGCATCATACACCGTCATCCAAGGCGGCAGGGGAGAGTACTCGAAGCAACTGAACGCAATGTTGCGAGAATACTGCAAGATATTAGTAGTTAGAAGTGCACCTTCTTGGTTAATCCCGCCGTCATCGTATACCTATTCTTTAACGTGGAAGAACGCAGGAGACGTAGTCAAGAGTGTGCATTTTCCGGTAAATAATATTGGTAACTACGAACATATAAAACATGGAAGGCGAACGCCATACTAAATTGCCTTTCAAAAACGGTCCTGAATTTTAGTTGCCAAGTGTCACCCCCTCTTCAATGCATCACGGCAATGAATTTCAAAATCAACCTATAAAAACTTAAACCGCCATTTAAAAATATCATCATAATCAGTCCATCAAAGTTTTAATTGGCTATATTCTATAAACATTTGTCAAAGATGCTGCGCCGAAATATGCGCGGTGTTAAGAAAAGCGCTATGTCCTGCCCATCTTGGCACAATTGAACAATTGTTATTGGGGGCATTTTTGAGCTGGCGTTAGAAGTCCATGTTATATATGGTCGCAGATTGGTAAATTTGTCGGGAATGGCATATAGGTAAACAAAACAGACACTCCCCAATGGTCCTTTATATCTACCCAATAAGTCTTATATTGATTGGTACGCGAATATTTTGCAGTACCTACTAACTACTATTTGCTGTTTGGCTTTTACCATGTGGCAGAGCATAACTTATAAAGAGAGGCATGGACGAAATTCCAGTTGCAATACTTGCGAGCCATATGCTGTTCACATAAACCTAATGTATACAGGCAACACACTGGATATTGACGGAATCAGATGACGAAGGTAGTTCAAGCGTGCTTAGCCAAGTTGCAAATCGCTAACGCTGCGTATCGTAGTTTTCCTTCTCTGATACTCTTTCTTATTAGTGCGACAAACACAGTTAATTGCCTTACCTTTCGTTCACGATTGACGATTGAGCGTTAGCGATTGGCAACTTGGCTAAGCACCCTGATATATCACTGATGCCACGCGGAAAGAACTCTGAGAATTCCCGCGGGCCGAAGCAATCTGCAGCGCACAACTTACGGTGTCTAGGGCACAGCTTTCCGTTATCGTATGACGATCCAAAGGTTAACCTTTAGACCGCCAGACGTCGAAGGGATATGCTGAGCTCCAGGCGCCACGCGTACGCGATTAATTAGGGAAATGAGCTTTACGGCGTCCTGCGTGAGTTCCTACTGCATGGGCGTAGCTGTCGGCCAGTGCCGTCATTGGCGTCGTACTCGTAGTAACGATTAACCGTTGTCGTCCATGGCAGACTGTGGCGGTCAATAGGATAAACTCACCAAATGCGGATCCCGCGTCAGCGACCACTCCGACATTGCAGTAACAGACCCAGAAGTTGGCATCTTGAAGCCAGCCACTATCTCGCAGAGGCTCAACCGGGCACCGCCGGTAGACAGGCCCACGAGGGATAGAGCCTGACCCTTCCCTACCCCGAAGGATACGCGGGAGAGCTTGTACGCTCCGCTGCTTCTGTATGAAACATTGTCTAAGAGGAGGTTTTCGCCGAATGTGTCCAATTGTATATCTGAAATCAGGGATTTGGAAGAATAAATAAGTTGTAGTTAGGTTTTATATATCTTTTAGGAGCATAGGCGTAGGCGTAATTTATTATATTATATTATATAAAAATGTTCTTGGTTTAGTGAATATCCCCATTGTCACTTGTCATAAAGAAAGGCGCTTATTAAAATGTACATAAGATATACATACATGTATAGGTACTAAAACATCTTTTCTGCTTCTTCTGTCTGAACTTGGCCTCTATATTTGACACCTTGTGTTTCCCACTAACGCCTTTATAATCAGAGGAACACATCAACCACAGTTTCCTCGTAGCAGTCTACGCATCACATTCAGTATAGGTAATTTCACCAGAATTGAGGTGAATGATTACACACACATCCAAATGAAGTACTAATTGCAAAAAAATTTGTGAATTAATGAATTACTTGCGTCAAAATATTGAAGTAAATCACTTGAACAAACTTTTTGGTTAATCTTACAGTTGCAATTGGGTTTGCTGTCAGTACCAAATAAGAACACTAATTTCAAATTCCCCGTGTGTTTACATCACATGTTGATATGTGCGTGTCCTCAACTCTCGTGGAACTATCTATAGGAGTAGGAACATCAAATTTAAGGCTTTCCACCAACAATGCTGACATAGGTATCTACAAATTACCACTGTTTTATAACGATCTGCTGTTCATTCTGCTGCTTTCCGAGTCGGTTTCTAAAGAATCTTTGCCATAATCTCCAGGACACCAAGATGTACCTCTAAACCTCCTTTTCTGCATCATCTGTCTCAACTTGGACTCCACGTCGGACCGTTCCTGCATCGCGCCTAGCGCCTCCGCCATGACCCGGGGCTCCGGTGGGGGCATCCACCGCTTCCTCGCGTAGTAGCAAAACCGGTGTATCACCTATGAGGCGAAATGACATCACATCATCGGCCTATGTTAGTCTACTGCTGGACGTAGGCAACTCCTATTAACTATGCGTATAGATGCATTGGGGGGTAAATGCCCATATCGCCACGCTGGGCAAGCGGATTGGCTATCGCAGTAATGTGTCCACTATGATGACGCTGCTGCCCATTATCAATCTTTTATCAAAGAATGGTCATTAACACAATCCCTTAGTCGACTCTTACGACACCCGCAGGAGGAGTTGGGGTGGTGACAAAATGTATTCCCACTTCACCACATGAAACTTACAAACAGAAATAGGTAGTCAATCTCATTTAGGTAGGTAAAGCCTAACAACTTACTATTTGACCCTCGCCATGTTGCGGATTTTCAGTGACACTAATTTATTTTACTGGCAATGATTACTGTTTGACAAGGCGTTGAATGTCATCGAATGTCACCGATGTAAACAAAAAGAAAATATGTCGCGACTTAAACGATTTTATCATAAAAATGCCGAAAAAGATACCAATAGAAGCAAGAAAAATAGTCTTAAATACAATAAAATATTTCAACCAAAGAAAGGACGAAGGATTGAATAGTATTCCATTGAAAAATGTTTTGCAATTGGTTATTGACATAACCGGTACTGACACTTTATAGTGCGGTTGTATTTGAATTGGTTAGTTGTTATAATTAAACTTAATAGATTTTATTTTCCCATTTAAGGTGTATGTAGATCGACGATTAAAAATATTTCTAAAAATAAAGGAGAGACTTTGCCAACTGTACAAAATAAAGCCCCATGAAAAAAGAAAATTAATATACATGACTTCGATAAAAATGTGCCATACGACATAAAATTCATGAATTTTATGCCGTGCGAAAACAAGTACCAAGTATCAAAACTCAGCTTATCGCTTTGAAAAAAACATTAGATTTACAGGTAGCAGAGAATACTTACGAAAACTGATGCACAGTATGGGATTCAGATATAAAAAATGCAAAAACGAAGATCAAACTTCATCAGAGTCAGAATATCAAGAATACATAAATATTGAGTATTTGGAATCGGATTTTGACGAACAGGGTCCCGTTTTATAAAGTTACAAGATAGGTACAGGTTACAAGTGTACAGGCTACAGGAACCTGTAATGCACTATGAACTATTACAGGTGTTTTATAAATACACACAAAAATTTACAATTGTAATGAACCATGGTAAATCTCGATTACAAGTAACATCTACAGGCGTGACGGACATCACTAATTAAAAATAAAAACTGACATAAATAATCGTATCCACAGATTATGTATGTTTATTTTGATGGAAAATCAGCCCATCTACCGCGAAATTCAAAATTCGTAAATTTCGAAGTTTTTTCGCCGTAACTCCAACGAAGCCTTCATTAAAGTGACAGAGACAAATCCTCGAAATTTGCGAAAATTGCAGTAGTGCCGCAGAACAAAACGATGAGAGAGATGTTCTAAATTTGTGTGGAGTTCATTTGCTCTTTGAAGTCGTACGGTGTCCGACTCCGAAAGTCCAAATTTATTAGGAGGTGAAACAGTCTCGGTCAACACTATCGGGGTACAAGCGGCCCTACCGCGAAAATCGAAATTCGTAAATTTCGAAGATTTTTCTCTGTCACTCAAACGAAGGCGTCATTAGAGTGAGAGAGACAAATCCTCGAATTTTATGAATTTCGTTTTTCGCGGTAGGGCCGCAGTCAAGGGAATAAATATAATAATATATAGGTATATATATAACTTTAGACCTTCTGCTCCAGACATAAGTAAAAAAGTGTAGTCATAGTCAGCGGCCCTACCGCAAACTCGGAAATCCGCAAATTTCGATTATTTTTCGTTTTCACTCTAATATTGCCTTGTTAGAAGTGACAAAGACAAATCGTCGTTTGCGGTTTTCGGAGTTCGTGGTAGTTGGCCAAAACTATGAAGAATCTTTCAGAAAGCGAATAATTTCAACAGTATTACGAGCAAACGTCTGTAGCACACGAAATAACTGGGAAAATTGCACTTGTAGTTGCGGTTACAGGACTCAAGACGTACGTCAGTTTTTGTTACAAGTCTACCACACCTACACTTGTTATTTACAATATTTTTATAAAACACTTGTTCGATTACGAGTTTAAAACTATTAAACTCCTGTATTTTTGTCTATGGCTGAGCTACAGGCACTTGTACCTGTAACTTGTAAAATTGTAACATAGTACTTTTATAAAACGCAATTTGTAAAAAACGGGGCAAGTGTTGCCAGTAAACGCCTGTAAAATTGTAACTTGTAGCTTTATAAAACGGGACCCAGGTAATATTGCAAAGCTTTGATTCTCTGTAATCAATTTTTTGGTATTAAAAATATCAACATGAAGCCAATAC
>JALPQI010018914.1:0-26983 GCA_025490895.1 Thaumatotibia leucotreta
GGGCCGATTATGTTCGAAATAGTTTTAATTAAGCCAAAAGATCAGAAGTTAGAGAGGGGGGGCACAATTTTCTGAAAATATTGACTTAGAATAGTACATTACGACACAAGTGCGAAAAACGCTCGACACGCGATGTTTTAAAACACTCCCGGTCGTGTTTTAAAACATCGCCACTCGTTTCGAATTTCGTTTTTGCACGTGTCTCGTACGACGTTTTTTAGTACAGATGGCCCTCCGAAGTTTTGGAACTGACGTAAAATGACCCACTTCTCGCACTAAGAGCTTAAAAAGTACACCATCTGTACTAAAAAATACGAAGTCGAGACGTCGTACGAGACACGTGCAAAAACGAAATTCGTAACTCGTGTCGATTTAAAACATCGCCACTCGTTTCGAATTTCATGTTTTTCGCACTTGTGTTGTGTCGTAATGTACTATTCTATCAAGACCCTTATTATTTTTAAAATGCCTATTCATGGATAGCCCACACTGTAGGTTTACAGCAAAATTATGTGCTAGAGAGAGAGCTAGGTAATGTAAATCGGCATTTTATATCTTATGTTATATTAATATATATCGCTACGTGTGTGATGGCTTTACAGTCTGTCGAGTCTGTTATTTTATTATCAAACCGCGATTAGAATGGGATTCGAAAGTACTGTTGACACAACAGTGTATAAATCAAAGTAGGATATATTCATAATTTAAGTGCAGAGACTTACAGAAAATACAGTAAATTAATCACTCACTACATCTATAAACAACTCTTTTCTTGGTAAATGTGTCATTTGTTGTGTCAACAGTACTTTCGAATCCCTTTCTGATTCCGGTTTGATAATATGTAGGTATAGTGCTAATCTCAAACATGCAATGATGCCTGATCCTGACGTTTCGTTTCGGGCATGACGTTACACCCGTGGTCGCAGGCAGACTGGCTAGAGAATGTATCAACACCATCGAGCTGCGCGGGTTTTTCGAACTACCCGCACTTGATCTTGATTAAGACCCGTTTGTCTGTAAAATATGAGTGATAATCGTGAAAGTTTAAATCTATATATAAAAAAGAGCACTTTGCCGGCCTAGGCCTTAAACATTTGTGTTAAATTCCATTGACGACCTTTTGTCCTAGTCGCACCTGAAACGTCATACTTCGCAGCCTATTATAAGGAACATAACAACAGTATTTCATTGCATGTTTGTGAAAAAATATCGACGTTAGACCATGGGGGCTACCATGATCTCTTAAATGCGATTCAGTTTAGGTTCGGCTTGTCAGTTTTACATTCCGCAGTTTGGCATTCCGTTTAGGTCCTAAACTGAATCGCTTTAGTAGATCGGGGTAGCCCCCAGGGTCGCGTTTTATAAAGTTACAATTTACAATTTCGCTGTTTGCCTCTCTTTCTAGCCGATATGTGCGTGCGTTAGAGAGGCAAACAGCGAAATTGTAACTTTATAAAACGCGACCCAAGTCTAAAGTAGTATAGTATCTAAACCTACATGAGATGGGGCTTCATGGTTTGTCCAATAGCTATGGTCACCCTGTATACATTATACATACATATTTTAGTCGTGAAATATGTATATTTGCCTTTGATGTCGGCAGGGGCGTAGCTAGGGTAAAAGGCGCCCGGGGCAGGCGCCAATTTTGCGCCCCCCCCCCTTAACTGAACATAAAGGGTTCCTAGTTAGTAGGTACGGAACCCTTAAAAGGCTCACTTTTAGGATTCCGTAATATTTTCCAAAATTCAACCTACTAGGCAGGAAAAAAAGTTGATTTTCATCCGACTTCAAAAAAGGAGGAGGTTCTCAATTCGACTATATCTTTTTTATGTTTGGTACCTCAACTACGATGTCTGTGTATATTTAGGCACAGTGATTCATGTTTTTTTTTTTCATATTTTTTGAACCCACGGATCAAAAGTTAGAAGGGGGAGGTACACAATTTTTTTTCTTCTGGAGTGATTATCTCCGAAAATATTGACTTTAGAAAAAAAACTTTCTGTCAAGACCCTTATTCTTTTTAAGAGACCTATTTAATGATTAGGCTTAGGACTTTTCATAGCATATCGTGGTTCTAAAATCCTTGGAGCCGCTATGTGTAAAATTTTCGAAGTCAAAGTCAAAGTATATTGTAATATTAAATAAATAAAATAAATAAATAATAAATATCTTGGGACATCTTACACAAATCAACCTAGTCCCACGGTAAGCTCAATTAAGGCTTGTGTTGTGGGTACCAGGCGACGATATATATAATAGATAGATACGTATAGATACTTAGATACATACACAGCCATGACCAAATATAAATATAATGATTTATACATACTTTCACATCGTTACTGAATTAATTTTAATCGAACGTAGTTAATTTTATAAAACGTACTTGATTTCATAAAAATTACATACTAAATTAGTTACCTACTTATATCAGAACAGAAACCATAAAAAACTAGACAATTAGTGTTCAAAACAAACTAGAAAAAGTCTTAAATATTGATGAAAATGGCGAAAGTATCATGTTGTTTTTCTCGAAAGTTTGGAATCTTTCGTATAGATTACATGTAACTTCCGAACAAGAAACAAAACTGACGTTACCTTTGAAGTAAATAGACTTCACTTCACGTTGATATCACATAGAGAATAGATTAATGATTCCAATTTATAAGTATTTTATCATAATTTAAACTGTTTAGTCAACTGATATTGAGATTTAGTCTGAGCAAAATGAAAAGTCACGTGTTTGTACTAGAGCCAATACATTCGGAGTATCATAATTCAATAAAATAATGCAAAAAAAGTATTTTACACGTAAACCACTACTATTATAAAATGCACTGTAAACTTATATACCTATTTCATTATACTGTTTATACTACGTATAAGGTACACCCGGGTAAGACCGGACTATTTTTTGGTGAGTTGAAAGGATGTCACAAAAAAAACAAAAATTTATTCTCACTTACTTTTACCTGCAGATGTGTGATGTACGTGATAAAAAAAAAAACAAGCTTTCAATATAAATTTACTTGATGCCACTCAGCCGAATAGCTTAGGAGTAAACGTAAAGTCAAACTTGCACTATTTTTTTCCAAGACACCCAATCGAAAAACCTTCTTGGCTTATGATCGGACTAGTATCACCTTTCAACTCTAAAATAAGGAGAAGAAGGTGCATAGCTTCCTATTAAAGATGGAATCTCCAAAAATTCTCGAAAAAAACACTTTTTTTTTAAACGTTCGTATCTCACGACTAGGACTGCCAACCAAAGATCATAGATATGCGGTACATTCGCGAATAAATTGCGGGACTTGGCTATAAAATGCGGGACAGATAGGTTCAATTTAGATGCACCTAATGCACCCAACGCAATCATCCATATTTTGGCAGTATACACGTTCAGTGCACGGGTGCTCGCATGCTATAGTCGCGGACGTCGCGGTACATTCAAATTAATATGACGCAATCTTAAATTGCTCTCATTTACGTATTCACATTATTATTTTAGTATTTCCAGTTTAGTATTCCCCGAAAAGCGGGACAATAGGTGTCCCGCGCGAACTTTTTGCGGGACGCATACTTTAGGGCCCCAGAAACGGGACGTCCCGCATATAGCGGGACAGTTGGCAGCCCTACTCACGACTGATGCGGCTGAGTGTTCGGAAGTTACATGTAATTTATACGAAAGATTTGAAACTTTCGAGAAAAACAACATGATACTTTCGTCATTTTCATCGCTATTTCCGATCTAGGAGGCTTTTTCTAGTTTGTCTTGAACCTAATTGTCTAGTTTTTATGGTTTCTGATATAACTAAATTCGTATGCAATTTTTATGAAATGAAGTTCGATTTTTAAAATTAATTATGTTCGATTAAAACTAACTCAGTAACGATGTGACAGTAGGTATAAATCATTATAGTCATTATAGAAAGTGAATAGAATATTATAATATACTTTGACTTTGACTTCGAAAAATTTTCACATAGCGGCTCCAAGGATTTTAGAACCACGATATGCTATGAAAAGTCCTAAGCCTATTAATGATACCCCACACTAATTTCAACTCACCAATTCACCAATTGGGGAAGTACCCGATTTTTTTTTTCTACTTCTTATTGTACCACTTTGTTGGCATACCTGTACAAAATTGCAGATTTCTAGTATTTAACGGCCACTGAGCTATGCTGCGGACAAACGGACAGTCGGACATGGCGAAACTATAAGGGTTCCGTTTTTGCCATTTTGGCTACGGAACCCTAAAAAATACAGTACGGACTTTCTGAAATAAAGTTTTAAGATTGACATTGATTGATAATGATAATAATTGTTATGGCAGGTGTCCGGACCTCTTTTCTATAGTTCCATTTCTGATCCATCCATCCTCCATCACCATAGCCCATTAGTATTTTCCATTCCTTCTCAATAGTCTCTATGCGCCTGCTGGGACCGGTTTACGGATATGTATTTGTGCCTGTGAATGGGTTGCAGCAGGTGTACAACACAGCAAGTTTCTCCAAAGGCCCTCTACGTGTTGGATCTATATCCCCGCGCAAGCCTATCAAAAAACGGGATTTGTAAGCCCGTGATCCTCAAGGAGATACAAACATAATGATAACGTTACTTCGACAAAGTTCCTGAGTGGCCTAATATTCCAATTGGTTTTTGGACTGTGCCTACTGCTTAGTTATCAAACGCTGCGAGTGGCTGCGGCTTATCATTATGAACAGCTAATAATTAACGATTAATTTTGAAGTGAAGTTCTCTATTTGCTTCTAACAACTCAAATTTTGTTTAAGAAACTTAAGTAGGTATTTAATTTAAAGTTACATTTTTTGAAGTTCCCAACCATGTCAAAATGAGAAGTAGAGGATATTTCTCACAATTTGATTGATAACGTTACTTCGACCTGCTTAGTTGTAGGTTGAGTATAGGTATCTACTACAATCGAGGACGAGGATAGTGTTACCTAGCCCTCCTTTACCGCACAATCTTTATTCCTTAGAAATGTAGGTAGTATTCAAACGTTTAGAAATTCCATATTGCAACTTAATGCAAGTAAAACATATTTTAAGGCTATTAAAGCTTTTACATGCAATGGTTTTCTGACATGCAAACTTTATAGGTCGCTTATAATTGGCAGAATGGCAGTTACATACACGATTTACCTACCTTAACAAAGCTGTTGTAGTAATTTGTAGATTATGCATGCTCATTTATTTGAATAGTAACAATAGCAACATTTTACATGTTACAGACAACCTACCTACCAGACATCTAAGAAAATTACCTAACGTGTGGTTAATAATGTGCTATATATACATACCTGCCTCACAAATAAATTAATTACCTGCAAGTCTGCCAACACTATTACGACATGGTGCCTGCCGTTCGATGAGTCATTGACAAAATAGAGATTACACATCGCTGATAGGTACCTAATACACTGCAAAAGAGAAGCTGGTCACACAAGAAGCTGCTTTCATATAAGTTATGTTGCTATTTGACGTGAATAAATGGGCCGTAGGAGTTTAGGAAAAAGGACCCAACCCACAAAAATCTGTCAATTAAGTTTTAACCTTATATCAATAAGAAAAGTTCTTAATTTCAGTGATACATTTCAAAGGATCCTTTTATTTAAACTAAGACTTTATTTCTATCTCTGTATAAACGTGAGCTCGGGTCACGCATAATAACTACGGATCTCGAGGTCACTTGATATTGGTTTTTAAAGTAATTCAACGATAAGCAGTAGGAATTACAGGCGTAATTTCGTTTTTTTTTTTGAAAAGTTGGTTTAATTCTCGTCTTACGCAAATATACAGGGTGAACGATATGAAGAGTTACCAATTTCAAAGGACTGCGATTTTTTAGTTGCGACAATTTATGCTACTATACTATAAGTAAGAACACACAAGAGAAAAAATATTACATTTTGTGATTAAATTTACTTTTAGTCAATATTATGCCTTGCCTAAACCACCTTTTGCCTTGACTATGGTCTTCAAATGGTAAAAATCGCAGCACGTTTGTGGTCCAGCGATTCCAGTGATAGTGGTATGGTGCCAGTGAAATACGATCGCTTTTTTCATTACATTTATACTAGCATGTTTAATTACTCTCACCTTTTTCTTCAAAATAGACCCGATAAAGAGTTAGAAACTCATTGCACTGGAAAAATGACACGTGAAATTCGGCTTTTAGCCATTTTTGGTTCTTACGAGCTTTATAAGCCGAAGCTTAGTCTCGTTCTTGTTTGCGTGCCTAAGACTCAAATGCGGTGTCCAAAACATATTTCCGATAATAAGCCACTCTACTTGGCAACACTTCATGTCGTTCACCCTGTATGAATCGAAATTAGGATAGAACAGGCGCAAAATAGGGTCAATGGGTGTGGATTTCCGGTGTATACTTAGGTAAAGTCGACTATTTAACTGGGCACGACAGAATAATTGGCTACTAGAAGGTAGGACAACATTATTAATAAAGAGTAATTTAATTATAGGTACACCTTTTCATTAAGAATCTACATAGATCGCCTTCTATACTGATTATTCGTAATTTATACTTTTAGGAAATTTTTCAATTCAATTCATCAGCCTCTCTCCACTGCCTCTCCTATTAACTATGCGTATGGACGCATTAGGAGGTAAATGCCCAGTGGTAAATTTTTAGGACATATCTACCCCAAATTAATTTATTAAAACCATAATATATGGAGCTCAATGTTAATATATTTTATAAGGATAAAACAACACTTCCCATGATTAGTACAAAATAAAATTAAATATATGGTTAGTTTTTTACATAGGTAAAATTTATTTAAAAGTACAGAACATATGAAGGACTACACACTGAATTGAGATAAAATACTTAGTACTGACTTTGAAAATGATGTAAGCCACTTTTAGTATTCACATATGAACTTATTGCATTGATTATAATTATTTGGCAGACCAAAAGAGATTTTCCAACAGTGCATAGTTCATTTAACCATATATATCATATAAGTGAAATTTGGAATAGAAGCTGTAAGAAAATCTGCAATTAGACTAGCCACTACACCTTATATACCGAAACATTATGGCTAAGAAACTTTAATATGTGATGTTCCAGCATACAAGTTCAGCTGCATGCAGGCAACGAAGGGCCAGCATACACCCAAATATAAATTAAATTTAAGTAATAGTTAATAGATAGTAATTTTAGTATATTTTGTACAATAAAATACAATTAAGTACAACTTGTAGCAAAGATATTAAAGAGAGTAATATTTATCTCAAGTGTTAAAGCTGCAATAACGTGTGTGTACGCACGAGGCATATTTACACAGCACACACGCACGGCAACGACACACCATGTGCTGCACACTATAGTACATAATTATTTTTATTACTTAAATAGAATATAAAGACACGCCCAAAGCCGAGAACTTCTCTGCTTACTTTACATATTTCAATGCATGATTAGCCAATGAACATGCCTGTACTCCACTAGCGAATCGCTATTAAATAATACACTGATCATCGCTTAATATCACAGCTAATTATGCTTTGAAAATTATAGACATGTCTAATTTTCACTAATGTAGATAACAATGTAGAGTATAAGTAGATAATCTGAATAAATTTACATTACAATATCATGTCTTTTTCATATGAAAAATTTAAAATTACATTACCAAAAATTAAACAGTGCAGCGCATTATAAATAAATGTGCATTCCTTATTATTTAATTGACTAAATAAATTTGTTGCCTGCAGATCTGACATACTTCAAATATCGAGAGGTAATATCTTAAGAGAAATTTTAATTTCAACTATTGAAAAAAAGTTAAATCCAAATTTAAAAATATTTTGTATCTATTACGACAATTCCCTTCAAATCCACCTAGTATTATGAATGTGAAATATTATCATTCCAAAAGCTGAGTCTCCTTCACACATATTTCACTACCACTATAATGTGGATCAAAAAGTAAGGATCGAAGAGAAGATGGAGCTAACACTTCACGAGTGTGCATTGCTGTTTACATGAGGTTTCTTGTCCTGAGGATCAGGTGTGCGCTGCCCATCACGCCTAGGGGGCATGCGCTCATTGATGGCATCCAAGCCCTTAGCCTCAGCAAATGAAGTGATCTTGTGGTTGGGAGAGAAGCCTTGCAGAGCATTCTTGAGGGATGTTTTGCCACCTGAGAGAGCACCCAGTGGCAGAGCTCCAGTAGGGGTGAGGCCCTTGAGCTGTAAAACAGATTCACTCTCCTCACGAAGCACAGAGAACACATGGGCCATTTTGCCAATGGCACGGATTTTATTGCGGATGACTTCTTTTCTGAGATTAGCTTCCTCCAATGCATCCTCACCCTCTGTCATAAGCTCATCATCTGAACAAATGTTTAAGACATTAACCAGCATTTCTGTGACTTTCTCACCAACAAATGGAAGAGACCAAGTGAAGACATCCATGAAGTTCGGCAGCCAGTAGGGGTGAGGAGAGCAGTTGAACTGTCTGATGTTCATCACATTGTTCTCATACTTAAGGACAGCCGCCTTGTTGTTGTACACATCCAAGTAGTTTGGAGCCGAGAAAATAGTGATAAGACTTGGGAAACCAGTGGTTTGACTTTTACGGTACATCCTGTAACCTGCATCTTGAGCTTCATGGGCGCGAATGATGGACAACAAGTTGTTCCTTTGAAGGAAATCACAGCATGCCGCATAGCTATAGAAATATGAACAACCTCTGACAGAGTTGTGCGAGAAATGTTCTGCATTTTTTTCATTGCCAAAATCTTCAAGGGGATCAGACCACAGTAGATCACACATAGCTCCAAATGCAGGTGGTTCTTTGAATCTATCTAGTTTACGGATATCATCTAAGTTGTTAATTTCCGGGGAGAGTCCTCCATGCACACATAGGAACTGCTGGTTCATAAGAGCAGCTAGTGGTAAGCAATCAAATGCATCCATGCAAGCATCATACACTTTCTCAGAATACTTGATTTTACATTCCTGTTTGAAGGTAAAGTATTCTGTCAAATGTCGGCATTCATGGTTGCCGCGTAATAAGAATAACGTCTTCGGATAACACAACTTCAAAGCCCAGAGGTAAAGAACACATTCTATACTGAAATAACCTCGGTCGACATAATCGCCTAAGAATAAATACTTGGTGCAAGAGGGAGAGCCTCCCACCTCGAACAATTTCATCAAATCATAAAACTGGCCATGGACGTCTCCGCACACAGTCACCGGTGAATCAATCTCGATCATCGTTTTTTCAGATCGTAATAGGGTGGCACCATCTTGAATGATTCGTAGAGCTGCATTTTCCTCGATTCGACCTTCTAAGATAAAATGTTGCTTCAGTACATCTGGCAGAGGCTGTCCAGTTTTCTCATCGAATACTTCCGATACTGTGAGCTTGTGGCTTGGAGGGAAAGCAACACTTTGGATCATACGCTGCGTAGTCGACACTTTATCATTGCTCCCGGACATATTTGTCACATAAAAAACACTAGGTCTAATCCATACACGCCACTATTTTCAAAATGGCAGAGTAGATATAATACTAAAACAGAATCCCGATTTCACGACAGAGAAACTACTGCGCACTGGAAAACAATGCGCAAACATCTGGCGAGTGGTCAATAAAATAAACAGGGATATCGAGCGCGTTTTATTACTTTTGAAAATATCATTAAATAGTAACACTGGATTTAGGAACAGTTGCCAGTGCGACTGTACCGTAATCTAATTTAGGAGATTTTATCATAAAAATAAAACTATTCTCTAAAATCCAGACATCGCCGAATTAATTTTATTTCTGGCCGCTTCTTTTATATGGCAAGAAAAATGAGATTTACGAGATCCTAAAATAACTTGCAAAATCATAGTGGTTTTAATGGGATATGTGATAATTAATAGCTGACAATGTATATAGAAGCGAGCTTACATTTTACTCTCACTTGTTACCTATACATATATAATTTCCCCCAGCAATGAAACTAGCTAAGCTGTTGTCTAAGATTAGATTAGATTTCTATGGTATCTCCCAGCCACACTGGCACGGCTGTGGCGGCAAGTCGAAAACAAATGATTAGGTAACTCGTTACTTGCATTGTGTTCTTCAAGAAAATAATTTTTGGCGATAGTGAAAAATAATATTCTGAATTCAAGTAAAAACTAATAAGTAATCATAATAATTGTAATTATATTAGCAAGAGATGTGCCCCCATCTCAATTTTTAGGATAAATAGATAATTAAGTATGAGGCTACATTTTTTATTAATGTTGCTAGTATACGTCTAGTGTAGAGGTCGAATCGATGTTTTTCAATTCGATTATATGCAAATATCGATATTTTCTCAGCCAACCTGAATTAATTTTAATTTACAGCTTAAGAGACATGAGACATGACCGTTGCCTGTTAGTGCCGTTTAAAAATCAGACAAAGAGGCAATCGAACGTTGCGATCGAGCTCCGAAAATTTCGAACCGTCTCATATGTCAACCCGATAGATGTAGTACTATGAATGATTATATGCCGGTAGCGCTTTTAATGTTGACGAGATTTATCGCGAACTTCTAAGTTCCGAGCATCTTTCACACTGTAAAGACTTTGTTGGACTGTGTTTACGAAATTTATGAATTTAGCGGTAGGGCTAGAGATGATCGAAATTTGCGATTTTCGACGCTCGCGGTATGCCCACAGAGAGGTCTCTGTGGACACGAACTTCGAAAACTACCTACCACTACCTACTACCCCAAGTTCACAATAATTGCCCCGTCATTGGAGATGTCACGGACACGGATGATGAGAATTTAGGATGTTTGCGGTAGGCTAGATCTTTCTTTTTTTCTTCTAATGGACTTAGGGTAGATCTTATGAATAGTACCTACATATTATCGGGAGATGTTCATCGTAGGTAGTTGGTCTGCCGTTGTACTTAATTCTTGTTCCGTTAAATATTTGCATATTTTGCGTGGCTTCCGCTCTGCGCGCGCTGTCGTTGCGTACTTAGCAGCCAGTAACTCTATAGTAACCGAGAGGGAGTGGGTAGCACTTTAATGGTGGCTTTAACCTCCCACTCTACGAAATTCGATCGGTACACAAAACGTGATTGGTTGATTTCGTAGAACGGGAGCTAGAACAGCGAATGCTCTTTTGGTTTAAACGCACTTTTACGGGAGGCATGCAGTGTTCAATGTCCGTTAGTACTATTTATTATACAGTTTAACACAATATAGTGCCTCATCGGCTCTGATTATGTTACTCATCAGCAAAAACTCTAAAATAAATATGAGTAGGTAGGGTAGTTTTATTTGATTTTGTATTTTCATTAAGGTGGGGTTCCTCATCAGCAGTTCCCCTTCATAATGCAATGCATTAATAAACAAGCTTGGTTGTAGGTAGATGTTAATCCACAATTTACTCTACCTTTGTATACTCCTAAGAATTGCGGAGTTTCATCAATTCCTCACGAAACCCTCCATCAAAACTGATCTTTGACAAAAATTTTGCACTAGTCTCCATTGCTTCCTTCCACAAATTATCAAAAGTGGAATACGTGCCGGAGGAGTTCCGATCTGGTTTTCACGAGCAGTTCCACGTCCTCAAATTACAATTCATAAATGAAAACGCTTGATTTGTAGATGACGACACTTGTAATACATTATAAGTATAATAATAATAATAAAACCGGCCATGCCATGGCCCGACACGAGTTACGAATTTCCTTTTCGCACGTGTATCTATCGTACGACGTTTTTCAGTACAGACGGCCCTCCGAAGTTTCGGTCTGACAAAAATTTATAACTTTTCGCACTAGCGTGTAAAAAAAAACATCTGTACCGAAAAACTTTTTTTTGGGGCTATTTTTTTTTATTTATGTAGGCTACTGTACCCACAACAAAATATCCTGCAACACTTCAGTTTCCCAGGTATAAAAAAATACCTTTTACCTAGGGCTTTCTTCTAAAGGGTAGGGACTTTCTAACTTTGATTCTTAATTAGTCCAAACAAAGTTACCGCACAATCAAACTTTCTGCACGCATAGTTTCAGTCTAGGTTCCTTCGTTGATGTGAATGATGTGTATAGCTCCGACCCGTAAACTTACGTAAAAACTCACTAAAGTACTCTATGCCTGACAACGATCGACCAGCAGACAATTTTGCACCACGAGATGTACAAGAAAAGAAAAAGGAAAAATATGTCTCTTAGTTTTTCGTCTGGGCACCTTAAAGGCTAAGCCACACCGGTAGCGTGTGCAGCACGTGCGGGTGCGCTCGTAGTGTATGTAAATGGGTGAATCAACTGTTTTCTGTCTGTTATTGCTATGGTTACGGTCGCCTGAGTCACGCTGGTTTTATGCAAAATTGTCCTACTTAAACTATGCAATTACGCTTGTAGTCCATGTTTGTAGGTGGCCCATTAAGGAAAGAGCTTATTAACATCAGAAAAATACATGTTTGCATAGTTTAAGTAGCACAATTCTGCAGAAAATCGGCGTTACTCAGGTGACCGTAACTATGGCAATAACAGACAGAAAAAAGTTGATTCACTCAAATATCATATTAGATGGCACACGGCTTGCGTGGCGTGCACGTGCAAGCGGTGTGCCATCTACTATGACATTTCCGACGCTACAACGCGCACGTTTCGCACGCGCGCACGTGATGACACGCATTCCGTGTGACTCAGCTTTAAGGAATAACTGTAACAACTTTCCAAAGTACCAGAGTTGGGCAAAAAGCAAAATGATAACTTCCGTCGATTACTTACATTCGTATGTGCGATTTGTAATCATTCATCAAGATTCCATTTTCCACATACAAAATACACAAATGTCAAAATATCAAATCGACAGTAGTAATCAGGCTTACTACCGCGAAAATCGTAATACGTAAATTTCGAGGATTTCTCTCTGTCACTCAAACAAGGGCGTCATTAGAGTGAGAGAGACAAATCCTCGAAATATACGAATTTCGTTTTTCGCGGTAGGGCCGCAGATTACTTTTCCCAATTTTATTAGAATTATAAGATAGAGAGTGTAGACGTAAACGAGCCCTTATTACCTAGTGACGTAGTGAGTGTTGTGTGCAACCCGCTTTTCGACAAAAGTGACAATGAGGGTAGTTTTCCTCCTTCGCCGCCCCCGCCAGCGCTGCCCGCGGCCAGCACCCGCTCTAGCAGAGCGCAAGCCCGCAGCACACGTCGGGCTTTGGTCGTGCGTACTCCATGATGAGGATCCTCTAAATGGATCGAAACATGTCGAGCAATTATCGACTTAGGGTGAATACACACTTATCAGCATGCGTACGCATTTTGTCTAATAAAATTAGCTGTTTTAGTATGAAACGTGTAAGCATGCGTACGCATGCGGGAAGCTGGACGCGGTCCCATACTAAACTGACATTATCTATAGACAAAATGCGTACACATGCTGATAAATGTGTCTTCACCCTTAAATTACGTGAGTACCTAACCCGTTCGATTAATATTTAAATACTTTTTCCCAACTTTGAAAACTATATGACTTTGTCTGATCAACCATTTTGAATTTACTTTTCTCATACTATAGGTAGGTACAGCCAAAGATAAAATAAGGTGTATAGGTACAAAAATGTTAAGTTAGTTTAGTTAAATATGTCCTAGTGCACTCTAATTCTGTGTAATAAGAACGTCGTAACATATTTATGAGCGGATTCTTTTGATAATTATTTTTGCACTTGACTGTACTAAGCCATAATTTTTTGTGTCCAAAAAACCGACGTGCGTTGAAAAGGAAGTAGGCAAGCGAAAAAAACATGTTCATTGCATTGATTAACCTTGTGACAGCCAAGAGGCGAAACGACATGTCGTGACACTGATACCAGGCAATCGGGATTTTTAAGTGATATTGAACTTTACGCCGCATAAGTTCCTACTGCATGGGCGTAGCTGTCGGCCAATGCCGTCGTTGGCGTCGCAGTCACAATTTTCCGTAATAAACTCGAATTGTGTATGTAAGGCCTGGCCTACTACCGCAAAAATCAAAATTCGAAAATTTCGAGGATTTTTCTCTTGTCACTCAAACGAAGGCGTCATTAGATTGCGAGGGGCCGCACATAGTGTGCCACTAAGAGGGATAGACATAGTCACTTACTACTAAGAAGAAAGTGCCACACAGGCACTTAGTGACGTATTCAACGCATTTGTCTGGCACTTACATTTAGCATCTAATGCACACACACACAAAAAATAGTGGCACAGTGATAAGGACGGACGATTATCGTTCCTTTTCACTTCCACTAGTAAAAAGTTTCATAAGACCATCCCTTTCGTTCTTGTTATTATTATAACGTTGTCAAATCCATATTAATCCTACATTCATGTTAGATTGAGAGAGACAAATCCTCGAAATGTACGAATTTCGTTTTCCGCGGTAGGGCCGTTGAGTGCCGAGTGTCCAACGGTGCGTCCGGCGGGGGTAGTGATGTATCGAGCTTCCATGAGATTTTAACAGCGTGCTCTTAGGCCACGCGCAAACTTTTGCGTTTGAGTGAATCAACTTTTTTCTGTCTGTTATTGCCATGGTTACGGTCTCCTGTGTAACGCAGGTTTTATGCACAATTATGTTATTTATAGTAGATTATACACCAAGGGAATAAAGCACTGTTTTATGTCACAGGCGCGACATTGAATCCTGAACGCAACGAAGGATTCCCAGTTTTACTCACGAGCGCAGCGAGGGAGTTATAGATTTAAAGAAGTAATAGAATTAAGACTGAGTCCTGAGTGCAGTGAGGGATTCAAGCGCCCAAGACAAAAACAGTTTTATTCCCGAGTTATATACTCTACTTTTCTCACCATATGCGAGACAATAAAAAATCGGCTTAGTAATACTTCATCATCATCATCATATCAGCCGAAAGACGTCAACTGATGACCTGGTGAAGGCGGCAGGGGTCCTTTGGATGCGGGTCGCGCAGGACCGATCATTGTGGCAATTTTTGGGAGAGGCCTATGTTCAGCAGTAGTAATACGTAGGATGCCCTGAAAATTTCGGGAATTTAATACTTAGGAACGTATTTTTGACATGTGTTATACCTCTTTCTTACAAGCATAGTCTCATTATTCGAAAACACTGGCCACTTAGAAAAAAAAAAACAATGTCCGATTTTCAATTGTTTTTTAAGGTCGTTGAGTCGCTGGTGAAAATGGAGCTGTCCCGCGAAAGTTTTAGAGCAATGATTTATTATGACTTTAAAAGTGGATTAACACAACAACAATGTGGAGACCGATTAACTATTGCTTTTAGTAGTGAAGCACCTTCAAAGACGACCATATACAGGTGGTATTCGGAATTCCAACGTGGCCGTGTGTCTCTTGCGGATGACGTACGTGAGGGTCGACCGAAAACGGCCGTTACCGATCAAAACATCGATGTTGTTCGCCAACTGATAAAGGAAGATAGGCATGTTACATATCGGGAGATTCAGGAGACTTTAGGCATTGGAATGAGTCAGGTACAAGTTATTTTACAACAAGAGTTGGGCGTGCGGAAGTTATTTTCCCGGTGGATTCCTCACTTGTTATCTGACGACCAGAAAACGGTACGTGTCAATTGGTGCCGCAAAACTTTAAAAAGATTTAATGGAGGAAGCTCAAATGCCGTTTTTAGTATTGTGTCAGGTGACGAATCATGGATTTACGCATATGAGCCTGAATCAAAAAACCAATCTGGAGTTTGGGTTTACGAACCGAAGCCGACAAAAGTTGTTCGTTCTCGCAGCACGATCAAAAAAATGGTAGCCACGTTTGTCTCCAAATCGGGTCACGTGGCGACTATCGCTCTTGAAGATCGAAGAACTGTCAATGCCGATTGGTATATAGGCGTTTGTTTACCGATTGTTTTTGCTGAACTTCGAAAAACTAACCCTAACCGCCGTATTATACTACACCATGATAATGCCAGCCCTCACACCGCTCAGAAAACAGACGACTATCTGAAGGGCGAAAACGTCGAATTACTGGACCATCCTCCGTACAGCCCCGACCTAAGTCCCAACGATTTTTTTACTTTCCCGAAAATAAAGAATCGGTTGCGTGGTCAGCGTTTTCAGACCGCGGAAGAAGCAGTCGACGCTTATAAAATGGCCATTTTGTCAACCCCCACTTCAGACTTCAATAACTGTTTTAAAAACTGGTTTCAGAGAATGAAAAAGTGTATTAAACACAAAGGAGAATACTTTGAAAAACAATAAAAGTACTTTTATTTCATTAAAATGCGTATTTTTTCCGATTCCCGAAACTTTCAGGGCAACCTACGTACTTAGTAGATAATTATTGTATAAGGTATTTATTGCAGCAAATTAATAGTGTTGCAATTAAATAACTTAAATGTTAAAGCTATAAAAAGGATACCGTCAAATGCGCCAACATTGCCACCACGGGAAAGTTTGCCCGTAACGCAAATTTTTTACAAATCGGTTTGTGGGGTAAATTTAATCAGAGTTCTGGCAACTCCACTATTTTTAGTAGAAACTAGGTTATATGGGTGGCAACACTGCGCATCATATTTGCAGCTAACGTCAATCAGTAGCTTGTTCCAACTCGTTGAGTGCAGTGCGTTATTTGGCGGGCAAATTCTTAGCGAAGTTTCAAGGTGAATTATGCAAAATGGGGAAGACGCTGGTAGGTAAAACTCATGTCATGTAATAAAATAAGATGTGTTTGTTTTTCTGTTTATAAAGTTACTAAAAGCCTATTATTAACGGAGTTATTGTCTTAGAGAATGTTACCCAGCCATGTAGCAGCCGGTCATTGTAAACTTTGCCCATCGCCAAAAACGTCCTAGGGTTGTCACCTCGTTGTATTTACCAGCCTTTGCGAATAAAAGAGGTTATTGTTTTATAAACGAATATTTACATCATACTTTTGTTTTTATTCTTTTTACACTACGAGTATTATCAACAGACTTTAATGTTAAAAGGAATGTGTTATCAATTCGTGTGTTTTATTATCTCTCTTGTCGAAGAGCCGATGGCCGATGGAGCAGACGAGTCTTGGAGTGGAGACCGCGAATGACTCGCCCGCGATGATGATTATCTCTTTTTTTTTTTTATACCACGTCGGTGGCAAACAAGCATACGGCCCGCCTGATGGAAAGCAGTCACCGTAGCCTATGGGCGCTTGCAACCCCAGGGGTGTCACATGCGCGTTGCCGACCCAATAAGAACTTGTACACTCCTCTTTTGAAGAACCCCATACTGTAGTCCAACGGGAAAACCTCGGCAGGGAGCTCATTCCACAGACGGACCGTCCGCGGGAGGAAGTTCCTCTGAAACCGCACGGTGCGCGACCATTTAGGTTGCAAGGTGTGAGGATGAGCGCCCAGTCGGTGGCGAGCGGTGCGATGATGAAAAGTGGACGTTGGCATCATGTCGAACAGTTCTTCAGAGCACAACCCATTGTACAGACGATAGAACACACATAAGGAGGCGAAGTCTCTCCTTAGACTTAAGGGTTCAATACCGCCTGTGAGTCTGGGATCGTCGACTATTCGGACAGCTCGTCTCTGAACCGAGTCAAAGGGTGCAAGCTGGTATACAGGTGCTCCTGCCCAGAGGTGACAGCAATACTCCATATGGGGTCTGACTTGCGACTTATATAACAGAAGTCTTTGCCCCGGAGTAAAGTATCCCCTCGCTTTATTGAGCACCCCGAGCTTTTTGGATGCCAGCGTAGCGTTTCCCTCTAGGTGACATCGGAATTGGACGTCGTTGGAAATGTCGACTCCGAGGATCCCAATACTCCCTGACATGGTAAGAGCTGTGTCTTGGAACTTTGGAGCCACAGTAAATGGGGTTTTTTTTAGCGGTAAACGCGCAAACTTGTGTCTTTGTGGGGTTGAACCTGACTAGGTTATCCCGACCCCATAACGAGACTCTAGATAAAGTGTTCTCGATGTCAGACACAAGTTTTCCGCGACTTTCCAGTACCACAGAGCGAGGGATATTAGCACGGCCTGTGTAAAAAGTATCCCCAGTACTGTCATCCGCATAGCAATGGAGGTCGCCGATAGACAACATGTCATTGATATGCAGAAGGAACAGCGTTGGGGATAGCACAGAGCCTTGCGGGACGCCAGCGTTTATGTCCATGCTATCAGAGCAGCTATCGTCTACTACGGCACGAATGCGTCTGCCGGACAAAAAGCTAGCAATCCATCTGCATAATCCCTCGGGCAGTCCATAAGATGGCAACTTCGACAAAAGGCCCCTATGCCAGACCCGATCGAACGCCTTCGCTATATCTAGGCTGACTGCCAAAGCCTCGCCTTGACTCTCAATGGCTGATGCCCAGCGGTGAGTGAGGTACACTAGAAGATCACCGGTAGAGCGACCGTGGCGAAAGCCATACTGGCGGTCGCTTATAAGATCGTGTTCTTCTAGGTAATCAAGGAGCTTAGCGTTAACTATACGCTCCATGACCTTAGAGAGAAGGGAGGTGATAGCGATAGGCCTATAATTCGATGGATCCGATCTGTCACCCTTTTTTGGAACAGGGTGCACAAGGGCCGTCTTCCACGAAGATGGAACTTCCCGTTTGATACTGGAAAGAGCGAAGAGACGCGTTAACACAGGACACAACTCAGGAGCACAACGTTTAAGCACCACTGCAGGTATGCCGTCTGGCCCGCTCGACTTGTGAACGTTTAACGACAGCAACTCCCGCCGAACATCTTTCTGGGAGATGCGAATTTCTGGCATGGAGTGTGCGCACCGCGGGATGGTAGGCGGTATAATGCTGCCGTCATCGCTCACAGTCGAGTTCGAGGCAAAAAGAGCACCTAGAAGATCGGCTTTCTCTTTTGCACTATGGACCAGATTACCGTCAGCATTTCGCAGTGGTGGCAGGGACGACCGACAAAAGTTTCCCTCGGCAGCTTTGGCAAGTGACCAGAAGGCCCTACTCCCGGAAGGGTGGCCTGCAAGCTTCTCGCCAAATCTGCCGACAAAATCAAATTTTGCTCTGGCAACAGCTCTTTTGCAGGACCTCGAGGCAGCATTCAGTCTGCGTTTCGCATCAGAGACGTTCGGATCCTTATCAGTTACGGCCTTGGTCCAAGCCCTGTAAGCAGCCTGCTTTTGAACCGCAGCTTCTTTACAGGGCCGGTTAAACCAAGGTCGCTTCTTTGCTCCTGTAGCGATTAGTGAGTTGGGAATGAAACAGTCCATTCCCAGCTGTATCGTCTCGGCGACATTAGTCGCACAGGAGTCAGGATCATCCGATGCGAAACAGAGCTGCCTCCAAGGGTACGAAGCGTAGAATTCACGCAATCCGTCCCAATCTGCTGACCCGTACTGCCAAACGCGATGAGTAGTAGTAGGTCGCGGTGGTTCTCGCTGCGCGCAAGGCGAATTTGTCCGGATAAGGCAGTGATCGGACGAGCCGAGAGGTGCATTTACTGCGATGGTGTATCCGTCCGGATGCGTGGTCAACAGAAGGTCAAGCAAGGAGCTCGTATGGTCCTCGATATCTGGTATTCTCGTGGGAGAACGTACCAGTTGTGAGAGCCCATAGGCCAGAGAAAATTCGTGAGCAGACCTTCCCGCAAAGTCGGTGGACCGGGAGCCCAGCCACTCAACGTGGTGGGCATTAAAGTCCCCCAAAATCACCAGCTCCGCGGATGGGTACTGCTCAAGCACTCTGTCGGATGTCGACTGTATGTGCTCGAAGAGTCGGGTTGTCTCTGTGTTGCCACTGTGAGACCTGTAAAGGCACGCGTAGACTCTGGTGTGGCCGCCGTAGTCCACACGCACCCACAAAACTGACAGGTCCCTGTCTTCAAAGGCAAGAAGACGACGACAGCATACATCCTGCCGGGCGTACATACATACACCGGCGTGTCTCACGAACTTATGTTCGAGTGTATAGCCGGGGTACAATAGGTACGATATATCCGCCGGGCAGGATATTTGCGTCTTCGTGAGGAAAAGTATGGTCGGCTGCGCAGTTTCCAGGTGGCAGTGGACTGCGTTTAGGTTAGAGTGGATACCCCTGATGTTGCAGTAGTCCACTTGTGTGGATGGAGATGCCGCTGATAGTCCAAACTTTTTCTGTTTTCGCGCCATTATAGTGGGTGTACTTAATCCTAAGAAGGGTTCGGAGTGCCGACGACTCAAGGGACAAACAAACGGAACAAATCTGGCAGGGGACAGCGCAGGTAGTGCGGTCTGCAGGCACGGCGTACGGAAGGGCCCCCGGTCCCCCCCTGTGGCAGCGGCCGGGTCCACTCCGGTCTCCTCCTCCGGCACGGCCACTACTCCAGGGATTTTGCGCAGGTTGGCGGTTCAGCCTCCCAGGGCGGAGATTACGTGGTTCCTGGGTTCGGGAACCCTACTGACCTACGGGCGGCCAGCGGTCAGCCGTTTCACCGGGTCTCCCTGATAGCCGCACCTGCATGCCGCGCCAACACAGGCCGAAGCCAGTATTGTCCGTTCCGTAGGTCCCCCCGTCGGCAGCACTCCGCACCCTCGTTGAGCCTGGCTACCTTACTCACCAGCAGGAACACAACACTATGTGTAGGGGATAGTGTTATTTGGCTGCGGTTTTCTGTAAGGCGGAGGTACTTCCCCAGTTGGGCTCTGCTCTAGATAAGAGCGAGATGGCATCCGCTGTGCTGTGCCCTACCACACAAAGCGGGATGTCATTCGCTATGCCCTACCTCAACTAAGTACTCTCTTTGATCACGGGCCTATAAATCCCGGTCTTTTGATAGGCTTGCGCGGGGATACAGATCCAATACGTAAAGGCGCTTTGGAGAAATTTGCTGTGCTTTACACCTGCTGCAACTCATTCACGGGCACAAAAATAGATATCCGTGAACTGGTCCCAGCTGGCATATAGAGGCTATTGGAAATTATATAGAAAAGACTAGTGGGTTATGGTGATGAAGGTTGGATGGATGATTGGTAGGAGGTAGTACTTACTTAAAATATATTTACCTTAACGCTTTACACAAATTAACTCAAAAGTGACAACCCTAACACTTTTGAAATCTCAGGTGCCGTTTGTATGGGAAAGGGAAAAAACTGCCAGGTAACATTGCCCACTTGATTTATTAAAAAATTTACACAGTTATCGCTGAACTGTTTACAGGAAACGGTAGGATTGCCCGTAAGCTAGGTGTGATTTTTGTTTCAAAGCTATACGAGCTATATTTAAGTGCAAAATTGACGTGGGCAATGTTGGCCAAAAGTCCGGATAACTTTACCCGCCCTCAAAATCGCAAAAAATATAAATAAAATGATAATTTAAAAAAATTTACGAGACACAGACAACTGCACTTGATCACAATATACCTGTTAAGCCAAAAAAAGTAGTAGGCTGTCATATTTTTTTTTTGAGAAATTCGTGTTTTTTTGAAAAAAGCGGGCAAAGATAGGGCATTTGACGGTACTGTAACTTGTCGCAACTCGTTTGTGCCGGCATAGTCTACTTGATTTAACAAATGAACATCGTGCGAATCTAGTTGGCTGCGGTGCCCGCGGCTTCGGTTTTTGAGGATCGAGTCTCGGCGCGCGCCGCCGCTCGCAGCTTCGCGGCGCGCGCCTAGCCGTGCACTCGATGTTCGGTCGATGCTTACACATTTTGCTTAACGAAATTAGGCTTTATCGTCATAGCAATAAAGTGTAATTACATTATCGCCCGGCGGGTGATAATGAAATTCCATACAACATTATTACCCGGTTTTTGCTAAGGGCTACAATGTCTTGCTTTTCGTGAGGTTTATGGGACATATAATCCGGCATTGACGAGCATGAGGTGTGAAAAATTATTGTTTGTAGGTGGCCCATTAAGGAAAGGGCTTATTAACACCAGAATAATTGTCAGCCTCCGTAGCCTAGTTGGTAGTGACACTGCCTACAAAGCTGGAGGTTCCGGGTTCTAATCCTGGCGAGGGCATTATTTGTGTATTTATTTATCACAAATATTTGTTCCTTGGTCATGGCTGTCTATGTATTTAAGTATCTACATGTATCTATCGTCGCCTGGTATCCACAATTCCACATCACAAGCCTTCATTGAACTTACCGTGGGACTAGGTCGATTTGTGTAAGATGTCCCAAGATGTTTATTTATTTTATAATGCATGTTTGTATAATTTAAGTAAGATAATTTTGCATAAAATCAGCGTTACATAGGAGACCGTAACCATGGTAATAACAAACAGAAAAAAATTGATTCACCCATTTGTTTAACAAGTACGCCCGCTGCATTCCCCGCTCGAGCTTCCTTTCCAATTTGCACACACTAAAGTATCACGGATCTGGAATAGAAGCTTCCATGAGATAATATTTATGATATGAATTAGTGTGCTGATAATTGCTCCATGTAATAAATATTAAACAATTCAAATGTTGATCACTGCTTTATTACGCACTTTAAACCTAACCAGTAAAATACAATTTGAAACTGATAATGAACTTGTAATTATAATTAAATATACCTAAGCTTAACTTTGGTGTAAATTATCTAGCTATTGCAAATGTTGATTGGAAGAACTTAATATTTTGCATTGCGTATTTAAAATCCTGAAATGTAATACTGAGTTCTGAATACTTGCAGCTGTTACTAGTATTCCGAAAAAAATAATAGGAATAATATTACATTAATGTAAATCACTAATTTGCATATACTTTAAGGTATAATTAAAAACAAATAATAATATAAAATAACATAAAACTACTTACTCTTGACCTGTTTGCAGGTTTTGGGTAGGCATCTCAAAAATTCATAGTAATGTTTTTGTTGGAACATAATTATTAAGAATATATTTTTTTTTACTAAATATGTACTACAATTGTTGAAAAACACTGAATAAAAGGCTCTTACTTGTTTTTTGATATTGGTAGGACCTTAAAATTGAAGCTCTATGAGATTCGTATTCAGTATTAATTAAAAATGTATCAACATGATAATAAAAACTGTATTTTGAAATACTTGAATACAACGGTTTTTAATTAAATTTGTCTATTTCTCCAGTTGTCATCCATGGGTATTTGCTTAGCTGAAGAATTGTTGTCAGTTCACAGAAACTGTAGGGTCAACAGTTTTGTACTTTGGCTTGCTGTGGGTAAAGGGTAAATACCGGTACTTGATCATATGCTGAAACAAAAAGATTCTTTATTAAAATTGCGAACATCAACAAAATGTGTAAATATTACACATATCTACAAAACTAAACTAAGATTTCCTGGATATTTTTCGCATAACGCGGATTGCTAAGTAAGTGTATACTTGGTTAAGTCTTGTCTTAGGTAACGGAATTCCCCGTTTAACCCTTAAATGCATGGTGTATGATGTATCGCACATAACCAAAACGTAGTTGGTGTTTGAAAACTAGATATGTATATAGCATTCTTAAGGTTAATTTTGCAAGGAAATTTAATGAACTTTCAAACTTATTACTGATTTGTTGGCGTAACTGTATTAACAAAAACTTACATGTGTTTATAAGCAAGATGGCGGAAATTTGTTTTCGTTGCGTGCGTTTAGCGGTTTTTAACTAAGTAAGAAATTATTTTTTATTGGAATTTTGTGATTCATACCATAACGATTTTACAATTACTGAATTTAATATACTTTTCAATCTAAAAGTAAATAATATTTGCATGTTTTATCATGCACGATTTTGCAAAAAATGTTTAATGTATGATGTATCGAAATTTTGATTAGTAGTACACATTCCACCCAAAATATGTCCACAGATTTTTTTTTCTATTTTTCTCGTGCATGCGACGCCATTAGGTATGCCCATTTTGTTTTTGGAACGAAAAGAAAAAATCATGCATTTAAGAGGGTTAATCTAACCATTCTGACGCAAAAACTGAAACACATTCGCGTTCTCGGCTTTGTGTGTGTATTTATGGTACCAGTTTTAATCAAACTAATAAAATACTTTAAATACATCATATAGACCAATATTGTCCAATATAGGCCTTTGAAGCCAATAATTTCAATTAATATTTTACCGATTTAATGCAGGAAGTTAACGGGTATACTTAGGTTTAGTAAGTATTGCACTCGTGGGACGCCGACGAAAAATATAAAGCCTACAGATAGGTACTGCTTGCCAATTATTGTTATTTAAAAAAATACTAATTGTTTTTGTCTCTTATACTTGTTTTTGACTTATGCAAAGAACCATAGTAGGACTAGTACTACATCTAGAATTGGACTGAAATAAGCTGATGAGTGATAACGTGATATATGATGATAATTTTTGCTTTAATACCATTGCATGATGGGATTTCGCTAACTAGTTCAAACCGAATTTACTTCAAAGCAATATTGTTTTTGCACTTTCTTCTACTAGGTTGATTGATATTCACATCAGATGTAATTTTAAAACCAAAAGAACTTTCAGGAAAAAAATTGTCTGAACTTATCAGGAGTTAAGTTATCATTTAGGTATTAAAAGGTGATCGTGACAGTAGATTCTATATGTAAGTATGTGCAGAAATATACAGGCTGCTCGCGAGGAAACCGAAAGATTTTAACTATGCATTTTAGATATCAAAATAAACAAAAAATATTATGATACCTAATGTTAAATTCCACCAAAAATTTTTTTTTTTTACTTTTTAATACTTTTTAACATTTCCAATTTTTTTTTTGTCAAGTCTATTCTTATTTTTTGATTATCAGGCAAAAGATGTGGTAATATTAGAACACATTGTGGTAGCATTGTAATCAAAAATAAGTTTTATGACGAGTTACGTCGAAAAACTTTTTCCGAAAAAAGGTTAATTATCTCTGGAACCAATTATTCTAAATATGCTCAGGAATTCGGCATTAAAATCTTGCGGGTTCTTTGGAAGCAGCTTTGGAATCCAGTAGATTAACTTTTCATGGAATACCATGATGCCTTAGGAATCTAAATTAAATGTACACATAGGGCCTTTTTTTCACTATTTTAAAAAATGGCTTTTTATGTTATATTATAAGCAGTAACTTTAGCCAAGGATTGACTGCAAAAAAAATTGTATATAGTTAGGGCCCTAAATCAAAACAAAAATGAAAATCGCGTCAATAATCAAATCATTTTATATGACCAAGTGTGATAATTAGTAAGATATTTAAATGGGCCATGACCATAATCAAACATATTCTTAGACACTGATTCCGCCAAAAGCGAAGTAGCGATTGATTGCTTAGCTATAAAAACAAACAACTCTGTTGTAAAGAAAAGGGACATGGCAACATTTGTACCTACTCCCTCAGCTAGTGTAGTTACTATCTCAGTGGCGATCTACAAACATCACCATCTCTTTTCATTTTAAGAAAGCGATTAACATTTGTTTGTTTTTATAGCGTTATATATTTTAACCTAAGAGAAGTGAAATAAAGTTTTCCGAATATAAAATTGTCTTACCTTAATTTGCCTCTTCATAGTAATACAAAATAGGGTAATAAAATACATGACTAAAATAGGCCAGAATACTGGAACATTGAAAGCATCAATGAAAGTGCAACAGAATCCAATTACTGTACTCTTGGTTACAGACAGCCAGAATTTGAATTCAGGTAATCTCCTGATAAATGGTCTGAATTCTTCACTAGACCGAGTAGGTAAGGCTGGCCCATTATCATCATCACCTGTAATATAACAGTTTACTATTAAATTCATTAATGGAATTGGAATTTGACTTTGGTTAAGATTAAAATTATAATGTGTGAATAATTAGTCACTCCGCCAGTCAGAAACAGGATGTCATACTACAGATAAGGTTTGTAACATTTATTTTGGCACAATTTTAGAAGGTATATGTCCTTCATTCAATTTTATCATTTTAGTTTCTATGTAGTTCCAACTTACCATCAAAGTCCATAGCTGGATCAATCTTCGGTGTTAGGAATGCAATGAATAAATTTAAATGGTAGATACCAAGTGCATAAGTTACTATGTACCAACCCTGTGAACAAATAAAATTGTGTGTATTCTGCATAACAAATAATAAAATTAAACAGTGTTTTCTTCCATGTATTAACATTACAATAATATTGGGTCAAAAGCTTTTTGTCCAAGGGACAAACATACCCCAGTTTGTTAAAAGAAATAATGTGAAACATAGTAGGAATAGTAGGATATAGCATAGTTCAATGGATGGGTCACTATGAAAAAAGGTATAAGATAATTTAATCCGCGTATTTATTTTGACAGTAGTTTGACCTTACGCTACAGTGCTGCCATCTCAGCACCTCATAGCGGCAGAAAAAGTATCAAAAATCCTCATTACGATCACAAATGTTTAGTTAGTATTGCATTCTAATAAGAAATAGGCTTATATATTACAGTATAAGATTTAACTATACTATTATACTCACTTGCTTAGCAAATATTCGAAGCATGAATATTGCAAGTAGAACTATAGTTCCAATCCATCTCCCTCTTGTATAAGGAGTCCATCTGTCTAGTGTGCCTTGATATATCTGGTTAGTATAGAAATATCTGTTATCAGTCTTAAATATTTAAAATCCGTATGGTACTTAGGCAATTGATAGTATTGTCCGAACGCTATGTGATTTATTTTAATTAATTACCGTTTCACAAGTAGGTTAGGACGATGTGGATGATATCCACTTATAACTTGAAATATATGTAAAAAAAACATGAAAGTTAATTAAATAGGAATACCTGGGATATACGTGTCCATCCTTGTGAAATTATACCCTTCCGCGGTGTTTCAGACGTTAAATCATTCCCATCCATCATATCGACAAATTTCACTTGATGGATATATCTTAAATTATTGTTAGACTAGTTTAAACACATTACTACAGGGTTGCAATTATTACACTAGAAATCTAATTAAGAAACATGTGCAATAAACTAATTAATTTACTTTTATCAATGTACATTTGTTTCCCAGCCGAATAATTTATCGTAAGGAAATCCAACGTCAGCCTACAAACCACAGATAAAGTCATAGTG
>JALPQI010018915.1:0-18294 GCA_025490895.1 Thaumatotibia leucotreta
ATTATTTATTACTTAAATGACCAAACATTGATAAAACACTCCCAATGTTTTATCAACATAATAGGTACACTAAAATAATGGGGTGCTCCATGGAGACATTTAAAATAAAATTTATATGCTTCATCTAATAGGTAAGTGATCTGTGAAAGGTAGTACGTGTGATATGACATACAATAGTCATGCACAGAGCCTGGGAGTCAAGATATCGCAGGCGAAATGGCAATCCAGTCGTTGGAACACGAGTAGGTAATGCAAACCGGTTTTGGTAAACCGGTAAATGGAAAATCAGGTTAATACCCGGTTAATCTCATACAAATAAAAACCGATTTCCACGCCATTAACGTGAGGCAGGGCATTGGGCACTACTGTATTTGGTGCATTCCACATGAATGTCGAGTACGTGACGCCGTTCTTCGCGTACAGTAGGGTTAAAAATTGCATGGACAACTTATGAATGAATTCATAAATTGTCCATGCAATTCTGAACGCCACTGTACATCTAAGAAAATTACAAATACAGTTTTTGGTGTAGATATTATCTTAATTTCAAACGGGTGTTTGTATTTATAGAGAATTCTCGCACTTTCCATATATTTCTAAGGTACCTGTACTGTCATAGCCGTCACGTTCCCGACAAAGTCGACTTTTTCGTGGAATGAACCATTTGCGGTACTGGGTGGGAAATAAGTATGCCGACAAACTTTAAACTTTGTCAGACTCCGTAGCCTAGTTGGTAGTGACCCTGACTACGAAGCTGGAGGTTCCGGGTTCGAATCCCGGCGAGGGCATTATTTGTGTATTTATTTATCACAAATATTTGTTCCTTGGTCATGGCTGTGTATGTATTTAAGTATCTATATGTATCTATCTATTATATATATCGTTGCCTGGTACCCACATCACAAGCCTTAATTTAGCTTACCGTGGGACTAGGTCGATGTGTGTAAGATAAATATATTTACTTATTATTTATTTAAAGGTTTATTTCTTTCTTGACCACATTTTTGGACTTTATTCATTATATCACATGAACTTTTCCGGCATCGGCTTAGTTTCAGAGAATAGTGATATGTTTTCACTATAACTCACTGAAAAATGCCTGTTTGATTAAAATTTGTTCACTATGTATTTTCATTCAAACATGCCCTGCCCATTGATTGACACAAAAAAATAAAAAAAAAACAGCCCAAGAAGTCTTTATCTTTAAACAATGTTTAAAATCACTTAAATAAAAAACTAGGTTTGCATAATTATTAGGTTACTTATAAATCGAAATAAAATAAAAAATATTGTAGTCTGAAATTGATTTAATGGTTGATTGAAAAACCGATTAGGTTATGGTTAATTTTTGAGCAACTTGAGTTACCTGTAAATGTTTACTACTCTATTTTATTTTATTTCATCAAAGAAACGAGTCAGCAATCAAAAAAACATAATAAAAGCGTGTGTTTTATTCGAAGTTCATGAACCTCGATTTAAAAGTTAAAAATTCCGTTTTTGACATAAAAAAAAATGGTGTTCAAACCTTTTGGGAGCCATGCCTGATTATCTGAGGTAGGCTCTTTTATTTGAGGTATCATTTACGGAATGGAATTAGGACCTAAAAAACTCGCTCGCTCAAAAATTTGCAGTTTATTTTAAAGTTTGGGTATTTCCGCTAAAAAATCAAATAAATAAATAAATAGACTTCGTCACAGACAACCATGGCTTAAATGGTCCTAAATGGTCTATAATTCCTCCATCTTAAAACTTTGCATTGGTCTTCCAATCATCCTGTATATTAGCGTAATTTTGCGTAAAACCAGTGTGGCCTGAGTCACTTACGTATCATGTCATTAATCAATTAAAATTTAACTAGGTTAAGACTGTTTTTAAAATAATAAGTAACGTAATAGATAAGTGCTTTTTATTAACATGATGTACCTGAGATATCTGAATAAATACATTTTATTATTATTATTACTATGGCAATAACAGACAGAAAAAACCGGCCAAGAGCATGTCGGGACATGCTCAGTATAGGGCTCTGTAGTTTTTCAAAAACGGCTGGGCTGATTATGTTCGAAAAAAGTTTTAAAGTATGCTATACGCCCACTATTCATGATTTTTTTCATATTTTTTGGACCCACGGATCAAAAGTTAGAGGGGGGGGGACACAATTTTTTTTTATTATGGAGCGATTACCTCCGAAAATATTATCTTTAGAAAAAAAAACTCATTTCTACGACCCTTACTCTTTTAAAGATACCTATTCAATGATATCCCACTCTGTAGGATTACAGCAAATAAAAAAAATCATCCCAACTTCCCCAGTTGGGGAGGTAGCCGAAAAATTTTTTTTTTCTATTTTTTATTCTATCACTTTGTTGACAAGATTAATATGTATACGTGTACGAAATTGCAACATTCTGGTACTAACGGCCACTGAGCTAAGCTACGGACAGACGGACATGGCGAAACTACTCGTATAAGGGTTTCTTATTTACTACGGAGCCCTAAAAAGTTGATTTACCCAAAAACACTGACATTCTAATTTTACTATGTGTTCATTGAATCAATTTGTCATATTTTACCCACAATTACCAATTGCGTTTGTCAATTAATCTGTGTTTTATTCGATTTGCTCCAATGCTAATTTATTCTATTGCATGAATTGGACCCTGGAAACGGGAAATCAATCGAGCACCAATTTGCGTTCTCAAATGGTTTCCGATTTTCAGGTTTCCTCGTATTGAGAGCTTGACGCTGTATTCTAAAGCATTTAACATCAATAAAGCATAACTTTCTCAATAAAGGTCTCTGTCCGCTAGACCATACCATACCATGACCGTAGCATGAACGTATCAGAAAAAAAATATTCTTTGTATGGAAAAGTATGAGACGGTGTTGGCCTCAAAAGCCTCCCCTCTCTTCCTCCAATCGTCCCTATCCATGGCCAGTTCCCTCCACTTCACGTCGTACGCGCCCATTTCGTCCCGCCATTTCCTCTTTGGTCTGCCTCTGCTCCGCTGCTGCATCTTGTGGCTGTGGCTCTCAGTCAGTTAGGGTTTCAGCCCATTTAGCCTCTTGAATTACTCTATTAAGAGAAAAGAAAGAAGAAGAAAAAATGTTTATTCGAGACAAGAACACAGTACAAACAAAATAAAATAGTAAACACGAAATTTTGTCCCGAAATGGCCAAAACTCAGCATTTTGCCAACACAGCCAGCGCTGGTCTTCCGTTTTGGCCATTTGATTCTGACGATAGGATAGACCTTAGCACAAGAAAAATACCAAAAAATTATACAAAAATTATTCCGCACAATAAATTAAAAATAAATAAAACATAAAACAAGCGGCTGAGTGTGTAACGCTCGACAATACCACCCAGTGTGTTCAGGGCCTTTGAAAAACCGGCATCAAGATCCGTTGCGTATTTTTTAAAGATTTAAGCATACATAGGGATACAGGGACAGAGAAAGCGACTTTGTTTTAAAATATGTACCTAGTGATATGCCATGGGACGGCAGTATGAATACGTTTGTCACTACCCCAACTCTTCCCGTGGGTGGCATAAGAGTCGGCTAAGGGATTTAAGTGTCACTGACTAATTATTTATTGATGATTGAGGATGGGCAGCAGCATTTTGAATATTTTAAAGACAAACGGGTCTTAATCGCGTAAACTTACGTGTAATTATATCCTGACAATTCGGGCATGACGTTACACGGTAGTTTGCCTGCGACCACGGGTGTAACGTCATGCCCGAAACGTCAGGATATTTATAATCAAACGTAAGTTTACGCGATTAAGACCCGTGTGTCTTTAGAATATGAGTGATAATCGTAAAAGTTTAAACAAATATAGCAACTTGAATGCTGGACACACTATATTGCGATCGCCAACCCGGTTGCCCAGCCTGGCGATTATGGACATTTACCGCCTAATACGTCCATACGCATTGGCTGAGGAGAGGGCGTTGTCTAGCAGTGAAGTGATATAGGCTGATGATGAAGATGAAGATGTAGTGTTAGTGATGATGGAGATCAAAATAACTATGAAATCAGTTAGCGTTAGCTTAGCACAGTCTCGTAACTCAAAACGATTATTTCACGTCAAAGAATAAATGTTTTATCGTTAAAAAGAATAATGTTTTATCGTTGGTAGTCACAAACACTTTGAACTATGGTGCCAGGCTTTATAATTTAGTTAAAAACTAACTTGGAAGCATAATTGCGCTTTTCTTTGTCCTCACCGTCAAAGCTAAGGACTCTGGGTTAATTATTACCGTCTCAGAGGCAATATTGGAAGACTAGAGAGTTAATGAAAGCGCGTGAACTTAGGTCAAATGACTGGGAAGCTAAAAAATACAAATCTTTTCACATCATCGGCTTATGATAGTCCACTGCTGGACGTAGGCCTCTCCTATTCACTATGCGTATACACGCATTAGGAGGTAAATGCCCAGAATCGCCACGCTGGGCAAGCGGATTGGCGATCGCAGTAATGTGTCCGCTTTGATTACGCTGCTGCCCATCATCAAAATAATGGTCAGTGACACTTTGATCCCTTTGTCGACTATGAGGACAAATGTATTCTTACTGCCGTCACCATAGTGCATTCTGTTTAAATAGAACGTCGTCTCATAAATACTCGTATTTATAAGACGATTCTTTCTATGCATATTTTTGCACTGACTGTAGGTACATAAAAATGCCGTTTGGTGACAGCGGTAAGAATACATTTGTCACCACCCCAACTCCTCCTGCGGGTGTCGTAAGAGTCGACTAAGGGATTGATGATGGGCAGCAGCGTCATCATAGTGGACACATTACTGCGATCGCCAATCCGCTTGCCCAGCGTGGAGATTATGGGCATTTACCTCCTAATGCGTCCATACGCATAGTTAAAAGGAAAGGCCTACGCCCAGCAGTGGACTATCATAGGCTGATGATGATGTACATAAAAATGATAAACCTCCAGAAAACCCAAATCATTTTTACGATTACCATTCACATTTAAAAGCCATCTATTCAAAACCAGCCACAGTAAATAAAACTGTATGACCGTAATATCACTTGCATATTCACAAACGCAATTTAAATTCACTGCAGCAATCCAGCCCTGAAACAAACATAAAAATATGCTTATGCACCGCTTGCTCGAGCATTGGGCCCGTTTAAAATCACGCCATTTTCAACTTTAACTCGAAGAGTTAAAGCTTTTGTTTTCAAGGGTGTTTTTGTCCGTTATTTTGAGTGGGCGGCTAAGCGGAGAACCCTAGTACATTCCCCATCAGATATATGGGAGCGGCCAGGGTGCTCATAAATATCTGAGCTCGCCTCTATTGTATTGCGTTAGAGCGCATGTTTAGATATTTTTGAGAACCGTGGCAGCTTCGATATATCTGGCGACTACGGCTAACATGAATCGGCCACGCGGACCAATGTTAGCGCCTGCGTTATTCATCTTGTGTAGTGCACGGGCGTTCTTTTATGGACACGAGTTTTTCACAGTTTATAATAGAGCTGTGCAGACAAGTTGCCAATCACACACACACATCATCAGCCTATGGACTATACTGCTGGACGTAGGCCTCTCCTTTTAACTAAGCGTATAGACGCATTAGGAGGTAAATGCCCATAATCGCCACGCTGCGCAAGCGGATTGGTGATCGCAGTAATGTGTCCACTATGTTGACGCTGCTGCTAGGGCTGCCAACCAAAGATCACAGATATGCGGTACATTCGCGGACAAATTGCGGGACTTGTCTATAAAATGCGGGACACATGGTAATAATATTAATAGCATTTTTTATTTTTTGTTTATTGAAGATTCTTATTGGGAGATATAACATAATTATTTTATTTGACATTTGTTATATATAAGATTGATTAATATTTTATTTTTATTTTTGAACTTTATTGACGATCATAAAAGAAATTCTGTTAGTTTTGACATTTATGTAAATTTAACCTGTAATTCTCTTTTATGAAATAAATGAATCTGAATCTGACAGTGTATTAAATGATAAAAATAGGCCCAGCGCAAGTCGGACTCGTGCACAAAGGGTTCCATAACAGCAAATATAAAAAAAATACAGACTCATTACGGGTTTTCCTGTAAACTACTATACGTAAGGAACTATTTTCTTTATTTTTTCTAAATTACAAGCGCTGTAGTTTCGGAATGGGGGGTGGTTATTTCCGCTTATTATTTTAGTACTTCACTTCAACGTTATTTACATATATCACAATAATAAAATAAAAATGGAAAGTCCTAAACTAAGCCCTCCATTTGATGATACATATTGTAAAACATTTTTTTATTTTCAATTTCCTAAAAAAGGCCTCTTATTCAAAATTCATTCGTTTACGTTCCACGTTCATTGTTGGGTCACCAACTTGCACATGTGTGCCAAATTCCACCTCAACCCGTTTAGTAGTTTCGGAGCAAATCGACTGTAATGTAACAGACGGACAGACAGGCAGACGAGCGACATTTTGGATTAGGTATAAGGGTTCCGTTTTTTCCTTTTGAGGTAACCTAAAAGCATAAAGTTAGACAACTTTAGAAACATTTATACACGTTCAGTGCACGGTGATCGCAGGCTAGGCTATAGTCGCGGACGTCGCGGAATATTAAAATTAACATGACGCAATCTTGAATTTCTCTCATTTACGTATTTATATTATATTTCCAGTTTTGTATTCCCTGAAAAGCGGGACAATCGGCGTCCCGCGCGTACCCTTTGCGGGACGCTTACTTTAGGGCCCCAGAAACGGGACGTCCCGCATATAGCGGGACAGTTGGCAGCCCTAGCTGCTGCCCATCATCAATCGTTATCAAAAAAATGGTCAGTGACACTTCAATCCCTTAGTCGACTCTTACGACACCCGCAGGAGGAGTTGGGGTGGTGACAAATGTATTCTTACTGCCGTCACCACACGGCTCCAATCCAAAGTTGCCAATCGCTAACGCTTAATCGTAATCGAAAGGCAGCTAGCTGTCCTTGTCGCACTAACATGAAAGAGTGACAGAGAGGGAAAACTACGATACGCTACTAAGCTTTAGCGATTGGCAATCTTGGCTAAGTATACTGCTGTACCGGACCATGACTTTGCAAGTATCGGCGGTTTGATAAAATAAATAACAAATGTCTATCGATATTTGTTATTCACTTCACATCATCAGCCTATCTCAGTCTAGTGCTGGACATAAGCATCTCCTATGCGTATAGACGCATCAGCAAGTAAATGCCCATAAGCGCAATGCTGGCAAGTCGGTGATACTTCAATCCCTTAGTGGACTCTTACGACACCCATAGGAGGAGTTGGGGCAGATAAATGTATTTTTACTGTCGTCATCACACGGCATAATATTTGTGTGATAATGTCAAAATCAAACTTTTATTTATTCAAGTAAGCTTATTAATAAGCATTTTAGAATCGTCTAACACAGTAACAAGAAAACAAGGGTTCCGTACCATTATCAATTTATTATTAAAAAAATACAGTTAAATCAACCTACCTCAAAAACTATAGGAGATAATTTAATAAAACCAAAAATCGTTGATAGAGTTTATTAATGTGCATAACATATATTTTTTTAAATTTTATATCGCGTAGTTTAAAAAATAGAGGCGGGGGGAGTGGGGACACATTTTCAGAATTTGAGAGCTGATATCTCGAAAACGATTTGCTTAAATAAACATGAGATGTATAAATCTTCATATCATTTTTAAAGACCTTTCTATTAATACCCCACACGTTTATATACGACTAAAAAAAAATTCTATCCCTCAGTTACATGTATGGAGGGCCCCCACCCCAATGGTTTTTTTAACAATTTAGTATCATAATTCTATAGCGGTTTATACAACACATATCCTTACCAAATTTCGTTACTGTAGCATTTATAGTTTCCGAGTAAATCGGCTGTGACAGACGGACAGACGGACATGACGAATCTATAAGGGTTCCGTTTTTGCCATTTTGGCTACGGAACCCTAAAAAAAAACCACTACCAGTTCCAACCCTACACGACTGTCCTGAGAAATTCCAGTAAGAAACTCAGATGACTTAAATTCGCTGTGATAGGCGGAAGGTCGTCTGGTGTAATTGGAAGCACGTTGGACCGTTGGACTGGCAATCCAGAGGAAGCGGTTTTAAATCCCGTGACAACCAGAGTCTTTCGCAGTTGATTTTTTCTATGCTAAGCACATCTGTCACGACATTATCCGCATTGTAAAAAAAGTAACACCAACATCAATTTGTTTAATTATAAAACAAATTGATGTTTTCTAATCATGAATTGATTACAGCGCACTCTATAGTAAAAACTCAACGCAACGGAGAGTTGTCGAGTTTTGCGGACGATTGTGGTAGACACACGTTTCTTTAAGTGGCTTAAGGTTGTATAGTACCTTCGAAACATTAAGTACAGATGTCGCTAGTGATTAGTTTCACAATACCATTGACTAAATTCGCTGTGATGGACGGAAGGTCGTCTGGTGTAATTGGAAGCACGTTGGACCGGCAATCCAGAGGAAGCGGGTTCGAATCCCGTGACAACCAGAGTCTTTCGCAGTTGATTTTTTCTATGGTAAGCACATCTGCTACGACATTGTGGGATCAGAGGGACTTGTTTCTTCAAAATAATATAACAATACATCTTATTAAAATAACATGCATTAGGTAACACTATCATTGCGAACGAGTGCTACGCACTACGCTCGTAGCCGATCCCGTGATTTTTCCGCTTTGTAGTTTGTAGCGAAAATGGACCTTCCACAGAGAACTCCCCTCGGTAGTTCCCCGCGCTCAAAGTGTTAAATAATTCATTAGTTCATTCCATCAAAAAAACATAATGATAATGTATTCTCATGTGGACAACTCCTGATACTACGGGCGCAGTTGCGGTTGCTACATCCTAGTTCTATTTAATATTCAGAACGAGAGTTGCTATGAAAAACTACATTTTTTATGCAATGCGCGTAAAGTCACACATGTACGGTAATTTGCGTGCCAGCTGTCAATAACAGGAGGGCACCGAAAACTACGAATGACGTGTTGCGTTCCTGTTTCCCTTGCGTATGTCGAACGTATTTTTAGGGTTCCGTAGCCAAAATGGCAAAAACGGAACCCTTATAGTTTCGCCATGTCCGTCTGTCTGTCTGTCCGTCTGTCCGTCCGTCCGTCTGTCTGCAGCATAGCTCAGTGGCCGTTAATACTAGAAATCTGCAATGTGGTTCAGGTATACGTATTAATGATGCCAACAAAGTGGTACAATAAAAACTAGAAAAATATTTTTTTTGGATTCCTCCCCAACTAGTGAAGTGGGTTTTATTTGATGTAATCGTATAGTGTGGATGTGGAGTATCATTGAATAGGTCTCTTAAAAAGAATAGGAGTCTTAAAAGAAAGTTATTTTTCTAAAGTCAATATTTTCGGACATAATCCCTCCAGAAGAAAAAAAAATTGTGACCCCCCTCTAACTTTTGATCCGTAGGTCCAAAAAATATGAAAAAAAAACATGAATAGTGGGCTTTTTTTTTTATGTTTGCACAACAAAGTGGCTCCACTCCACCTGATCGTAAGTGGAAAGTAGAGCCCAAATCGCGGCGGAAACGAACATGAGACAATCAGTAACCTGTTAGTTGCCACCGCCTTGCTGGCCCGCTAGATGCTTCTTCACGCTTCGTTTAAAGGGTCCCAACTTATAGGTATGGTAGGCTTATAGAGTATTTTAAAATTAAACTATTTCGTAAATAATAAGCCCAGCCGTTTTTGAATAACTACGGAACCATACACGGAGCATGGCCCGACATGCTCTTGGCCGGTTGTCCTTCTATCTAGTCCGTGTCCACCCACTGCTGGGTATAGGCCTCTTTATTACCCCACTTTCCTCGGTCCTGTGCTAGTCGCATCCACTGCTTTGTTGTCGTTCGGCAGATGTGGTCGGACCATCTTGTCGGTGGTCTCCCGGTAGATCTTCTTGATTTTTACTTAAATTAATCGCTCGTAATATGCCGGAACGTGGATCCGCGTACGAGAAAACTATAAGAAACAAAAATAGCGGCATACGAGAGGTTAAATAAAATAGGAATAAATGGTAAAATAGTTATAAATTTTAATAACTGGAATAATACATAATAATTAGTCCGCAGGGCAGCTTATGGCGAGGTGTTGGGAAGGAACGACCTCACGAACCCGAGTGCTCCCGAGAGTCGGTCAGGGTCTCCGCCTCCGGCGTGTCTTCGTCGGTCGGAGTGAAACTCCAAGGGGACCAGTAGAACTTAGCCCTGGCTTGCCATTGGCCGTCCAGAGAGGAGTCGTCAGAGCTATGCTCCAGGGGTGGAAATGTAAATTTGCAAGTCGCGAATTGGTGCAGCGGCTACCAAGCCACTGCGCTGCTATGCTATTCTCTTATTCACACATTCGACGCTGCGTTCATCAACGAGCTCGTCGACGAGACAGCCTTCACTTCGACGTCGAGCGCAGCGCTGCGAAAAACAGTATTCACTAACGTAGAACAGCTCATCGTCGAACTGTAGGCAGTAACTCTCGACGCAGTGTAGTTCCAGCTCACGCCGCATTCGGCGCCGAGCGCTAGTGTCGTTTAAAGTGCATTAGTGAATAGCATTTTTAGGCTCGACGCAGCCGCAGCGCTGACACAGCGCTGATAGCAAGGTTGTTTCCTTAGTGAATAACACTGCAGAAAGTGGTAAAAATACACCTCTCTACACTCCTGAGCTGGCTACACTGGTATGGGCCCTGGCTCTGTCTGTCCGGGCAATTCATCGCCTGCCTCGATAACATTATTGCGGCAGGTGGTCTTCTATTTCCATAGATAGATAGATACCTATCTTTACCAAGCCAACCTTCATCACCATAGCCACACCAATCATTTCCATTAGCCTCTACGAGTATACACTCCGTTTGAACTTAATAAAAAAGGATTTTGACTATTTCGTATAGATACGAGGGTAGATCAAAAAGTAATTAGAATTGGTATTACTGAATACGAATATGAGTATTCTACTGCTTTCATTATTAAAATTGGGCATTTTGAAGTTTCTCCGAGTATTTTATTTTATTCTATTTTTTTTATTTTAATTACTTTTGATAATAAAAAAAAAACTTGTCTAAATATGGAGTTTCAACTACATCAGACATTTTTAACTCTTGTGCATTAATTTGATACAGCATTATTTTTAAGGTTAACAATTAAAATTTGATAAACCATGTTTGGCCTTTAATTTGCAACAAATAATTGTCGGCTGTGATTTCTGAAGTTTTTACAGCAGTCTCTGAAATTTGAAGTTCCGGGCCAGCCTAAAGTCGTCCAGAAGCTCCAGATCTTAGAGATTTTTTTTCTCGGTTTTTTTTCTTGCAACCAATCCGAACTACCCAAAAACAATGTCTGTATGTTCATGTTATATAGTCATGCATATTTATTAAAAATCTACGATAGCAGATTTTTTTGTAAATCTCCGAAGTCGAGATCATTACCCAAAATCTTATATATTTTTTTAAAGTATACCTAATTTTTTTTAATGATATGCACAAATGTGTATTATATATCTAGGTTGATAAATATAAGCTCAGGTTTCATTATTCGTAAAAATATTTTAGGTGCCATCTCAAAAACCGAAGCTACAGGTCTTTTTATTAAAGTGTACTTAAAATTAGATTTATTTTACCGATGTTGTTAAGTACTCGACACTGTTGTTTATTATTAACTATTAAAAAAAACAAATGAATGTTTTTAAAATTTTATTTAATCATATTAATTATAAAGAGTGGTACTGTATTACCATAGTTGAAAAAATATTATTCTGTTATTCTGACATGTCGATTCTAATTACTTTTTGATATACCCTCGTAGGTACATAATTTACAAATAGAAAAGAAGAAAACAACCATGACCAAAAACAAATAAAAATAAATAAATAAATCAATATTTTGGGACATCTTACACGAATCGACCTAGTCCCACGGTAAGCTCTATTAAGGCTTGTGATGTAGGTACCAGGCGACGAAAGATACAATAGATAGATATATATACACATAGATACTTAAATACATAGACAGCCATGACCAAGGAACATATATTTGTGATAAATAAATACACAAATAATGCCCTCGTCAGGATTCGAACCCGGAACCTCCAGCTTTGTAGGCAGGGTCACTACCAACTAGGCTACGGAGGCTGACCAAACAAACAAACATACAAATCAATGCCCTCGCTGAAATTCGAACCCCGCTCCGTAGCCAGAATTATTATGCCTCTAGACTACGGAGGCTAACAAAATAAAAAAATTGGCAAACTTATACCTACCTAAATAACTATTTGGATTATTCTCGAAACAAATGTGAAGCGAAGAAAAAACGAAGGTAAATGACGTAAATGTCCACTCTTTAACGAATCTACGGTAGTTACGCGTAATTTGCAAGTTTCAAAAATGTAATTACGCAATCAGCGATGGAGTTCAGTTAACGAAGTGTCGGAGTCAATGCTTGGGAGTTCATCATCATCATTAGCCTATCTCAGTCCAATGCTCGACGTCTATTAATTATGCATATAGTATAAATAGATATGTTTGGATAATTCTCACTTCGCCAAGATTTACGAGTAAACCTAAAGCCTTTTTGGCTCTGCAGCTTTGCACGTCTGAAATCACTACTACCGAAAGTCGTTATTAATCTCAAAATAAATTAATTACGACTTTCATTAATCATTGCTTTAGGCTGCGTTTCCACCAGAGATGTGCGAGGATGTGTTTCCATACAAATGACGCCTATTAATGACTCGACCGAGGTGTCATTTGTATGGAAACACATCCTCGCACATCTCTGGTGGAAACACAGCCTTAGGCACTGGTCTCACCGCGAGCTATTAAGCTATGAACTATGGGATATAAACACGAACAAAAGATACGCACTCCCGTGTAAATAAAAGAGACACGGCGACACTCGACCGGTGGTGATGTGATAGCTGACAGCTGACTTAGCACATGATTGGTATGTTAGTATCGCCACGAGATATATTTTCCATCTTTTACCAACTATATGAATAGAAAAGGGATGGATAGTCTATCTCGCGGCGACATATTGTCGCACTGATCCTGTGCAAAGCCTACTGTGCCTTAAACAAGTGAAACATATCATGTAAAGTTCCGTCTAAGTTTATAATGCCTATGTAGATAGTTCGTGCCTTAAATTTCTTATGAGCCAAAATCCGGCAGTCTAGACAATCCTGTGTCTGTAAACTACGAGCCAGTACAGTCGCCATCAAAAGTACACAAATTAAAAAGGTAAAACAACAACATGTCAAATTAAAAAAATTAAAACAACAAAAATATATTAACAACAATTTCGATAGACTTTTTCTTAAATATTCAGTTCAAATCTGTTTTCTTTTTCTTTTTAGGGTTCCGTAGTAAACTAGGAACCCTTATACTTGCGCCATGTCCGTCTGTCCGTCTACCTGTCCGCAGCATAGCTCAGTGGCCGTTAGTACTACAAATTTGCAATTTGGTACAGGTATACACCGTGTTTTTATTGATTTCCGTTAAATTGGACAGGTTACTTGGGACTCGTAATAGAAGTTGCCTGGTATATCGGCTTTTGTTAATTTCGCAATTTTTTTTTTTTTTCGTTTTCATATCTACATAATAATTGTAATGGCAAGTGTGAGAGAACCTTAATAATAAGATCTCAGGCGAGTGACGGCTGCTGACGGCACATGTCAAAATAAGTAACATTAGGATGTAATAAAGGTTGCAATACACTTGTTTAGTCATTAAACTTATTTTTTTAATAACTCAATAACAAAAAAAACTAGTAGTAACTAGTAAAAGTTAGACACTCGTTTCTTAGAAAAAATTGATTATTTTTGACCTAAATAAGCTTCCCTTAAATTTAACGGAAATCAATAAAAACACGGTGTACATATTAATCACGTCGACAAAGTGGTAGAATAAAATGTAGAAAACATTTTTTTTCGGTTAGTAAAGTAGGGATGATTTTTTTTATTTTGCTGTAATCCTATAGTGTGGGTATCGTTGAATAGGTCTAGTCTAGTCTAGTCTCTAAACTAATAAGGCTTCGAAAAGATTTATTTTTACACTGAATTTTAAAAAAAGTCCCTCCCCTCTAACTTTTGATCCATGAGTCTAAAAAATATGAAAAAAATTATGAATGGAAGTGGGCTTATAAAATACTTTAAAATAAAAGTATTTCGAAAATATTCGGCCCAGCCGTTTTTGAATAACTACGGAATCCTACACTGAGCATGGCCCGACATGCTCTTGGCCGATTTTTTAAAGTATGTATGTACCTAACCTATTTATTGAGTTGAAAGGAAATTTAATAAACGCTTTCCACGATAATATACACAGATTATTTTGGTGCTGGCTGTACTATCGCATCCAGCCAACTGACCATTTTTCAACTTTCACTCATTGTAATAAGGGTCACGACTAATCAGCCAAATGTGTTGCCATTTGTATGACGTCGGTTGGGTCTGACATGGGAAGGGAATGTTTAGCTAAACTTTGGAACTTATGATACCGGATTCAAGTAATTCATCATCATCATCATCATCAGCCTATGTTAGTCCACTGCTGGACGTAGGACTCTCGTATTAACTATGCGTATAGACGCATTAGGAGGTAAATGCCCATAATCGCCACGCTGGGCAAGTGGATTGGCGATCGCAGTAATGTGTCCACTATGATGACGCTGCTGTCCATCATCAATCGTTATCAAAAAAAATGGTCAGTGACACTTCAATCCCTTAGTCGACTCTTACGACACCCGCAGGAGGAGTTGGGGTGGTGACAAATGTAGTCCCACGGTAAGCTCAATTCTATTCTCATAAAAATGCTTACTTTGTAAAATCAGGTAAACAAGAAATACAGGACCCATACAGTACCGGCTTCTGAAGATTCTCGTTAGTAATTCCGTACTTAGGTACCTCCCTTGATGCACAATGTACTAATGTATCATAATTTTTCAGGTTTATAAACATTTTTCTAGTGCAAGCCAAATGCTATGAAATACCCACCAATGTAATAGAAATAACCAGCCATTACCTCGTATTCTAGACTCAATCAATGGAGCTTTTCAGATTTGAATGAAAATAGATTTAAATGACAGAGTCCTGCCGCGAATATCGAAAATCATTTTCAGCTGTCTCGGTCACACTAATAAAAGAACATCAATTGCGGTGGCGCCGGCCGGAGCGGATTACTGTACGTACATTCAACCAATTGGACAGGAACCATGTCAAAGTAACGTTTTAAGGGCGTTTTCACAAACCGTTATTGAAATCACCTTGTTACTTATTTAATTCGGGCAAGTTTGGGCTTGTTCTACTCAGGATCACGAGCTCTTTCGATTCTAATAGCAGAAAAAAATGTCCCAAATGTTTTTTCCATTACGATACCGTTTTTTCATAGATGTTCAAAGGCGTAATGGAAGGAATGAAAACTGTATGAAAATTATGGGACATTTTTTTGCTCCTAACAGAATCGAGAGAGCTCGTGATTCTGAGTCGAATAAACCTAAGCTTGACCAAATTAAATAACAAGGTAATTTCGACAAAGGTTTGTGAAAACGCCCTTAAATCAGACTGTAAGATATTTCAAATAAAAGGTATAAATAAAATGAATTGCTGTTCGTTAGTCTGCTTAAAACTCGAGAACGGCAGAACCGATTTGGCTAATTTTGGTCTTGAAATATTTTGTGAATGTCCAGGGAAGGTTTAAAAGGTAGGAATAATGGAATAAAAATATGTTACAGAATATAAGAAAAACAAGAACTGGAGCTTAAGACTAGTCAATCTAAACTAATTCTTCAAATATGTTATGATACAAAATAAATAATAAATAAACTGTGTAGCGCGCGGTGGCGAGGGGTTGAAGAAGAAGAGGCGCGGAGTTGCAGTATAGCCCGTTTATTGCTTACAGGTTACAACTTAGGCGAACTCACTAGGTCTAGGTATTCTAACTTTGGGTAGGGGTAGATGTACCTATGCCTAGTGAGGGAGTACTAAGGTCTAGACACTTTAGTGCTCAAACCAAGGTTGGGTCACAAAGCGTGCTAGGACGTAGGCCCTACTGCTGCTCAAATAAAACTCGGTCGCATGCCGAGGGTCATGATTTTCAGGGAGTCAAACGATAGCGCGATCTAACTCGACCACGGGGCCATCTAGCGGCGGACGACAGAACTACAGTACTGCAGTAGTGCAGCTCGTTGCATCGTCGTAATGTTTGCGCTTGCATTGCGCGTACCTGTGGCCTACTTCACCATAATTACAAGTGTGACAATTGTAAAATATCACTGATACTGACGTCACAGGCCTCCGTAAGCTACGGTTACCGCTTACTATTGAACGGTCCATGTGCTTGTTTGCCACCAACATTAAATTATTACTAATATCGTTATTAAACCGTTAATAAACTACTTTTTATTTTCCGAAACCCGTGACAATTTTCGCAAGGTTTAGTACAATTCTCATTCAATCTTGACATGAGGTTCGGCATATGTCGGAATTTCGCTACAATTGTCTTGTTTTTTGTGACAATTATAATTTAGCTTCACAAAAAAGTAGTTATTTACTGCTTATTTATCAAAGTTCCTGCACTACATTTTATGTTGGTGGCAAACAAACCCGATGGTAACCCGATGGTAAACGGTAACTGTAGCCTATAGACGCCCCAGATTGGAGAAACAGTAAATTTACAATTGTAGCACTTGTCAATGTGGTGAAATTGGGGCCCGGTTGGGTGTCGCTAGTAGGGTGGTGTTACAACTGTTTAATTATTTAAATCCAAATTTATATTTGGACTACATTAATAGGTAAGTGATACAAAGTTCACCGGGTCAACTAGTTATGTATATTTATAACTGCTGTTTTCCCGGTTTTGAGTAGGTACCAATTCGGCTTTAAGTTAACAGCAGGTTAAAAAGTTACAATTCCATGCAAAAGCCGATAGTTATAAAACACTCCCTTCGGTCGTGTTTTAAAACATCGCCACTCGTTTCGAATTTCATGTTTTTCGCACTTGTGTCGTAATGTACTATTATGTTACTAGAAGTTCAAATGCTCAGTCGACACAATCCACTCATCTGAATAAGAAAATGTAAATCCAACAGAAGTAAAACTTTGCTTACAAAGTGCTTGTAATATAAGGCGAGGCTGGTTTGAGGGAATTTTCTTCTAGAAAACTTGTACCTACTTCTTCAGAAAAACGATAATTAAGCGAATTGAAATATGAACCTAGTTATGGTAATAGTACATTACATCAGAGGCCGGGAAAATCAGGATTTCCGGCCAAGTTGGTATATATAGGTAACGAGGCCGGGAATCCGATTCACGCCGAGGCATGTATAGTGCTTTTCTCAAACATACAAAGAAATACAAAAAAAGTAATGACATAGTTGTGGTAATAAAAAAAAGTTACTTTGCAGGCCTAGGCCTGAAAAGTGTAGTGAAATTCCTTTTCCATCCCAGTGAATTACTGCGCCCTAAAAGCGATTTCCGAGTCTATTTTGAGGAACGTAAAGACAATATTTCATTGCATGTTTGAGAAAAAGAATTTACGTAGGTAGGTAAATTCTTTTTCTCAAACATGCAATGAAATGTTGTAGTTAAGTGCCAAAAAAGTGGCCGGGAAGTAGCTCGTTGCCGGCCTAGGCCGGCAAGTACCACTTTTTTAATTTTCATCTGACATATGGTTGTGACCTGGCATCTTGGCTTTTAGCCAATAATTATCTGTAAGTAATATTAGTATAAAAAAAAAATATTGGCAAATTTTTGCAGTTAATAATTAGGTATTTAAATTATATAATTTAAAATAAATGTATAATAACTACTCAAAATAATATTTAAAAAGCAGTATTATACGGCGCGATCCGTCGGCCCCGATCACTGCATGCGATTAATTGGACCCGTCGTCTAATACCGCTTTTTTAAATAAAAAATTTGCAATTTTCAAACAGGTCAATCTTAAAAAAAAAAATGAGGTGTCGGTGTCGTATTTGACTTTTGTTGTGTTTCAAAGACTTAGTTATGTAGTTGACTTATAATTTCTTAGAAAGAAGATACATTTTTTTGTTTCATTTCATTGCATGTTTGAGAAAAGCATTATACATATTCTGTGTTCAGTTTTCTCAATACTCAATCATTTATTGCTTTGACCTTGGTAGCGTTTTTTGACGAAATTAAAGGATTTACTTGTTTTGAATCTTAATTAGAAAAGCTTCACTTTCTTTGTAAGATTCTATTTTCGTATCTTTGAGGCTT
>JALPQI010018916.1:0-26947 GCA_025490895.1 Thaumatotibia leucotreta
TGTCATAGTAGTAGATGACACACCGCTTGCGTGGCGTGCACGTGCGCATGACGTGCCATCTAATATTATGACGTTTACATACATTACAACGCGCACGCCACGTACACGGAACCGGTGTGGCTCAGCCTTAAAGATCACAAATAAGCTGGTTTTAAAAGAGTCGCCTATCACGATGAACTAACGGCATTGTTTATTCTGCTCAATTGTCATTACTTAGGTATGTGTTTAATTGATAAACGTTCTTCCCCGAATAAATAAAATAAACTCTATTGCAAGAAGTACTAAGGTCTCTATTTCAAGATTCATGTAGAAATAATGTATACACCGTTTGTTTTACCTGCCTGGTATCTGACCTCTAAGATTTTCTTTGCAGTAATATATTAGAGGTAAGAAAGAAGTGTCCTTCTTTAAAGGTTTATTTATCTAAAACTAGCAAGTTACAGAACATTTTCAAAATGGTTCCGTCATTAAGAATGTTTCCATGAGAACCTATTAAAAAGTATTATGAAAAATTTTGTATTTCACTATTGAGTAAACAATTAAGGCATATAGGTGCATTTAGACCAAACGAGCATTCGCTCAACCTATCCGCCACTCCACCGAAATCGTTCGTTACACAAAACGTGAAAACGTGATAGTCTAAATTCGTTGATTTCGTAGAGTGGGGGATAGAATGAGCGAATGCTCATTTGGTCTAAATGCGCCTTTAGGTTAATCTTCCACTGGTTTAAAATACGTGAGTTTACAAGTTAAACCTTTTCGAGCGAGCAACTTCAACAGTTCAATACCGTAAAACCATACAACTATAGTTAAGTAGGTACCTACTACAACCTATGGTCCACACGTTCACTCGTAATTAAGCATGAATGGAAATATTTTATTTTAGTTTTATCTAAGTTTTTTAATCATTAATGAGGAGACCCATTAATGATTAAAAAACTTTGTGTAACAATAACAACTGCGTCAATAATATTATAATAATTACACTAAATCGAAGATATTTGACTTAGTTTTGGACCATACTTGGGAGCTTTTGGACTATAGCTGGGTAGTTTTACGGTACTTATAAGTCGTTGTTGGCCATACAAACTCGATGTCTTAGTACCAAGAAGTTTCATAAGTTGCGAAACTTCTGTAGAGAATGTTCTCGGCAATTGAAATTTTACAAACAATCTAATCATGCCAAAACCGTTGAATATGCATGCCTTTAACTTTAAATGCATATTTTACATCTCGTTTACTCAATTGAGAAATGCAATATTCTTTATAACACAGTTTTTAGAAGTTCTCTTGGAAACATTTAGGACTTATTCTTAAATTCTCATGAAAATTCTCGGAAATTTCCGAGTATATTCCCGCAATTTTGAGAATTTTCTGCAACTTGTACAGTCGAGTGCATTAATATATAGACACATTTGTAAGGGATCAGTATGGAGAAGTGTATATATATATTAATGCCCTTGACTGTACAGTGCTATGTCTTAAGGTGCGTTCAAACTAAAAGAGCATTCGCTGTTCTAACCTCCCACTCTAAGAAATTCGATCGGTACACAAAACGTGATTGGTTGATTTCGTAGAACGGGCGCTAGAACAGCGAATGCTCTTTTGGTTTAAACGCAACTTTAGACGCCTGCTCGCTTGGAAGCGTTAATCATTATAAAATCTTGATCAATACTTTGTCAGGCATACCTTCATGACGTGTTATGTCAGCCTCCTTATACAGAAAAGTTAATAGTTATGTGTTAATCGGCGTGTTACCTCGGCCGGACCTTGACATCGTCGCTCTAGCTGAGATAAACAAACTTAACAAACACTAGCATTTTGTCCTTTTATTATACTGTGATTTTACTGGCAACGAAATTACATTAAACTTTATTTTCCTCTGGCTGTTTTTGTAAGCCATTGGCTATATTTAAGTTCCAGAAGTAACTCTATTCTACGATACGTTTCGACGTTGAGTTTTAAATGGTTTCTTTAAGTTAATTTAAATTTGGATGAGATTTGTAATCATATTTCCTCGCGATAGTGAGGGGAAAAAAGTTGTATTACACTTGGCGGCAAAGTTTGTTCAACTCTCGTGCCTTGAGACCTTCGCAATGCTCAAGATTCCAGTTTTTGAACCACTCGCTACGCTCGTGGCTCAATTTTGGAATCTTTCGCTATCTCAGGTCTCAATATTGGCACGACAGTTAAACAACAACTTTGCCCCCTTGTATAATAAATAACTATTATAATATAAATCAATGTAACACAAAGAGTATAGCCGGGGCGAAATGAGAATAAAATTATAAATAGTGATACTGTTAGAGGCAAAGTACTAACGTGCAGTATGAGCACACCCTGTCTCCCACAGGCCGCTCCGGTGAACACACAGTTACCCTGGCAACAGGGCCGGATTTAGAGGTTGAGAGGCTTCGGGGCAACAAAGGAGTGGAGGCCCTAAATTATTTTCCAAATAAAGTAGACAATTTTTTTCTGTCAAGTTTTTAAATATTTTTTTTTGTGGAAAAAGGTTAACTGGAAGAGATCCCTTACAGGGATAAGTTCGCCTTTGTACATTGTTTTTATATTTTTACATTTGTGATTTCTATGTTTTGTGTGTACAATAAAGTGTTTACTTACTTACTTTACTTACAAGTATACATTATTTTATTATTTAACAAACATACAGTATGTATCACATCGTAGAGCCAAGAACCCATTAATATTTAGATCATACTGAACAACTTTTACTATGGGGCCAAACCCGAATTCACGAAAAAAATTTTGACAGTTTTATTACATTTTGATCGCGTGATCATGAACACGTTGTATGGGAGAGTTTTTTTTTTTCGCGAATTCGAATTTGGCCCCATAGTAAAAGTTGTTTAGTGTGATCTATATTCCTAGCATAGCCCTCTCCATCGCCCTTTGGGTGACTTTGAGCCTTCTTATGAGGCCCATTATACAGTTCCAGTAAATAGACGCTATTCAAGGCATACTGCCAATCTTTCTACCGGAACTTAAGCGTCCCGAAAGAACCGGAAATTAAGGTTGATTGGGTCCTATCACAATTATTTTATTTTTATTTAACAAACTTTTTATATTGACATTCTACTAAATTAATTTGGTTGATTTTAGTTTTTGTTGATTTCACCAGTTGTTTGGTATAATGTACAATGTTCTTTGTTGATTTAACCAGCACTAGTATCGACTTCAACCTTTTTAGTTTTGTAAATTTGATAGCATTATTTTACTATAAAAACTTTTGTGGACATCTTTACTGGCGTTGTTTACTGTACACTCAGTTTTGTTTATTTCTTATGTACCTATTGCTGTTGATGCCCCAAATAAATAAAAATAAATAAAACTGATAAACTCGAGTATTAATTAACTTTAACTTCATTCTGGCGATTCGAAAAATTTACTGCGCCTAGCTTTGTAAGGGATTGCATATACCCGAGAAAATTTACTGGTGGTGGTTGCTAAGACCGAGTGGCCGAGCGGTGCAGGCATCAGCCGCGAAAGCTGAGGACGTGGGTTCGATTCTCATCTCGGGCGTTGATGATCTTGGACGTTTTTTTTCTTTGGTATATGATATCCAATATTTATAATTTATATAGTACTCGTCGTGGTATAGGACGACCGCATACACACAATCATAGATGTCATTCATTTCATTCATTCCATTCGTGCCAGCTTTAGTGAATTTACGTGTACCTACAGTCAAGTGCAAAAATAAGTATCGAAAGAATCGGCTCATAAAATAAATATGTTACGACGTTCTTATTACACAGAATTGGAGTGCACTAGGACATATTTTTGAACATTTTTGTGTATTCTTTATTTTGTCTTTAACTGTAGTTGCTGATTTCTAATTATGAAATTTTGACAGTTATAGATTAAACCTTATTAATATGGGTGCAAGACTCACCATTTTTCCGATAGTCTTAACACCATCCATATATATATCATATAGAATCATTTCTAAACTCTCAAAATTTCATTCTTAAAAATAGAAAACTAGTAAAACTACCCAACTACAGGGTGTCTAATACGGGCGAAGCTCTTAACGGGTGTTAGTTTACGACATAATAAGTACATTGAAATAACTTTTACTTAAAATTAGAGTAACAAAATTTTCCGTACAAAATAATTCGGCGCGCAATGTAGAGCAACATACGCGAGTTAAACACTTGACAGCTAATTTCAAAAGCAGATGATATACCTGACATGTCAACAATAACAAATGTTCGTACCTACATTGCTGCTCCGATAATCTTAAAAAAAATCTGTGGGGTCATAATTAAGAGTAACTTTAAAAAAACCTTGTAATCCATGATGACACTAATGAATCCCATGCCTGGTTTAATTGATCGCCCGTATTAGATTTACACACTGTATAGTCCAAAAGCTCCCAACTATGGTCCAAAGCTAAGTCAAATATCTTCCATTTAGTGTAATTATTATATTATTGACGCAGTTGTTACACAAAGTCTCCTCATTAATTATAAAAAACTTACATTAAACCAATACAAAAGATTTCCATTGATGCTTAATTAAATTACGAATTAAACTTGTGGACCGTAGTTGTAGTAGTGGACTATAATTGTATGATTTTACGGTACTTGAAGTTGAGTCATTCTCAAAAAGTTTGTACATTTGGATCACGTCTTCGATATTGATAAAAATTGGTAAGCTGGTGGAGTCAAAGATGCTAAGCAACATCCTACTTACTTACCTACCAGATGGGCGCAACGCCCAAAATGAGTCTTGGCCTCCAACACAAGAGCACGCCATTTCACTCGGCCTTGAGCAGTTTCATGCCAGTCGTCGCCAGCACCCAGCTCGCGCAGGTCCGCCTCGACCAGGATGCTTAGCCAAGTTGCCAATCGCTAGCGCCTGCTGGCGCATCGTAGTTTTCCCTCTTTGTCATACTAATATGAAGGAGTGACAGAGAGGGAAAACTACGATGCGCTAGCAAGCGCTAGCGATTGGCAACTTGGCTAAGCACCCAGATCTTTCCAGCGATACTTGGGGCGGCCGACAGGACGACCCAAGTATGCTTTCTGGACATTGCGATCCTCCTCCATTCTCTCAACATGGCGAAGCCAACGGAGACGGTGGGCTTTGGTCCCCACAATAATGTTCGGTTCAGCCACCAGTTCTTGGATCTCGGCATTTTTCAGGATCCTACTATTTACATTTCCCAATAATCAAGCGAGTGTAGCAGATACGAGATTTAATAAGTATTATTAGCGAAATGTCATTCTGGGGTACGAGATTCTCTGCTAGACGCTCCCAGAATTTGATACTTTCCGTTCCCTCATCCAAAGAGGGTTTTAGATATTGTTTCTGCTACCAAGATGCTTAGCCAAATTGCCAATCGCGTTAGCTTAGTGCAGATGTAGTGCTAAATCCTTTCTGTTCAGCTTTTCACGGAAACATCCGAATTCATATTGCTGTTTTCCTTCTCTGTCACTCTTTCGTATTAGTGCGACGAAGACAGTTAGCTGCCTATCGTTTACGATTGTCAATTAAGCGTTAGCGATTGGTATCATGTAAAAGCACCCAGAGGGCGCTACGTAGTCGTTGGGTCCAAAAAGCTGTCAGATTTATTTCATAATTAATTTTATTTCATAAATCAGGGTTACAATGATTCATAGAAACTGAACATAAAATACCAAAATTGTATGACATTTAGATGTTTATTGATTTTCTAATGGATTACAACTAGAAAACGGTCGCCGAGCTGAAAATTGAGCTCTAAAATAGGGGCGCAAAGTCAAGGTGCGTTCAAACCAAAAGAGCATTCGCTGTTCTATCCCCCGTTCTACGAAATCAACCAATCACGTTTTGTGTAACGATCGATTTCGTAGAGTGGGGGGTTAGAATAGCGAATGCTCTTTTGGTTTGAACGCACCTTAATGGTGCGTACGAAAGAAAAATACTAGAACTTTGTACGTTTCATGGGAATAGATTTTTGAACTGTTTTTTTTTATTTATTTTAGAAAACTATATTCCTTAAGGTTCTTTTTGGTTTAAGAATAAATAAACCAATAAAATAAAGAAAATTGTCTGCCTCCGTAGCCCAGTCGATTTGTGGTAAGATGTCCCAAGATATTTATTATACTTAGCGGTTAGGAGGCTTTTATGAATAAGGTGGTTAATATTTATGTATGTTTTGGTTTTTTATAACCTTACTATGACGATCTCCGTACCTCAATCCATAGACGGTGGTCGTCTCTGCGAAGCTGGTGATCTCGGGTTCGAATCCTAGTGAGGGTATCTCTTTGTGTATTTATCACAATAGTTATTTGTTAAGTGAGCAAACTTCCATTTTACCCCAGAATATGAAGTGTTTTAATTTGAACATAGCTATGAAAAGTAAAATACCTTTTCAATGACGATGACGTACTCAAATCAATCAAGGAAGTACGTAGTTTCGAGTTCTACGAGCGAACAATGATTTAAAGGAATTTCATAAACAATGTCAGGCCTTAGCCTGCAAAGCACCTTTCTTTTGTTTTTAAACGTCAAAGTAAGACAGACTTGAATACATGAAACTGATTAGTAACATTTCTTTTTTATTTCATTACCAAGTTTGAGAAAAGCACTATACAAGCTTCAGCCGGTAAAAGGCTTGGGCCTCATATACCTATCCGGCTTCGCTATGCTTAGCCTATATCTGTTCGGCCTGCAAGACCCTACTTTCCGGCTTTTGCAGTAATGTACAATTGCAGCCGTGTGTAAGACCCCAGTCACCCGAGCAAGCGAAAGCTTCAAAAATTTAGAATTTTGAGCGCTGCGAGGGTTCTAAGGGACTAGAACACAAACTGTGCTGCCTAGTGAAACACTACATTTTTAACCATGTAATTAAGAGCGAGGAAAATTAAAAAAACTCAAGCATAACAAATTAGTAAATCTTTATTAAAAGTAATTAACGAGTAATAAATATTATAAGTAACTGTATTATCATATTTAAATTTCAGTATATTCAATGAAATACTATAACAAAGTAATCACGTGATTCATGTTTTCAAAATGGACTAAAAGTACCTAACGTTTTTTAACATACAGTATAAACGTTCAATGTCAAAAATGCTTAGGCCGAATGGTTTTTTGCTTTAGCCTGTGTTGTTCTAGAAGATAAAATGCTATTTTGGGCACTGGTCTCACCGCGAGCTACTAAGCTATGGGCTATAAACACGAACAAAAGATACGCACTCCCGTGTAAAAAGAGACACGGTGATACTCACTATCAGCTATCATCGCCGTGTCTTTTTTACACGGGAGAGCGTAGGTATCTTTTGTTTGTGTTTGTAGCCTAGCTTACTAGCTCGCGGTGTTTGTAGCATAGCTTAGTAGCTCGCGGTGAGACCAGTGCCTTGCCCTCTGAAATTAATGAACAAAGCAGCGTGTTTTCAAGCAGTGTGGTGATTTGGCGAATAACATACAGGGCGTCCCAAAGTTATGGGACATGACGGGGAGGTACCTTAAATATCGTAGATATTGTATTTTGCAGAAATTTAAAATATAGTACTAGTACATTCAAAGTTTTTCAAAAATTACTTGCTTTACCCGGAAAGCGAACCAACTACAATTTTTTTTGAATTTTTTAACCAAACTTATTTGGTTATTCTTTTAGTATTGGATACTATGTTTCTTAAGAAAAATTGTTATTTTTTATCCATTATTTCGAATGACATCATAATATTCCAAAAAAAATTTTTCGTATTAAAGTGGGTTAGATGCCTAGAAAATGCATTTTTTTTTTGGATTTCTTTTTAATATATATTTATTTTCATAACTACAATTTATGTACATAGATTAAATATAACTAATCTACTTAACCTAATCTATATCTAGTTATCTAGTATTATTTAATTTTCAAAATAAAATAAAGTCTTCTTTTAGCAAAATATCCTATCTACGATATTTAAGGTACTTCCCCTTCATGTCCCATAACTTTGGGACGTCCTGTATAAAACGAATTACCTGAACCGTGGATTGGCCATGTGGTGACGGCAGTGAGAATACATTCGTCACCACCACAACTCTTCCCGTGGGTGTCGTAAGAGTCGACTAAGGGATTGAAGTGTCACTGACCTTTGTTAAAAGATTGATAATGGGCAGCAGCATCATAGTGGACATAATTACTGCGATAGCTAATGCGCTTGCCCAACGTGGCGATTATGGGCATTTCCCTCCTGGGTCATTCTATGAAAGTTTGCCTGCGGTCTAATTGCCGCGTCCAATACAAAATGTATGAAAAGGGTCGTGGCAATTAGAGCCAGCCGAAGGTAAACTTTCAGCTAATGCGTCAAACTATACGCATTTTTAATAGAAGAGGCCTGTTGGGTTGTTCTCTCGGCATTTGAACGGCTTTCATTACCTTCCTTACATTTATTCTTAAGTGAGCCAAAATAATGACTTTATTTCAATTACAATTGTATTATAGAGGGTACTGTAGTTTACAGTTTTATCACATCACTGTTATTGTGGCTCATTTGTCCAAAATATGTGAGGAAGGGAATGAAGCGATTGAAACGACAAGAGAACAACCCGCCTACGTTCAGCAGTAGACTAACAAAGGCTGATAGGTACCGCAAGAAAATAACTGACATCAAAGGGTTTAGCAGCCTTACCGAACAAGAGGTGCTTTACCCCACGGATGAGGTCAATATTTTAGGTGGTGTACTAGCAGGACCTAAGAATACTCCATGCTTAATATCAGCTCTAGATCTTCTTTTGTTTTAGAGTTATTCAAGATAATGTAAAATATACAGGGTGCCATTGAAAGTGGCATATTTCGTAAACTGTTCAAGTTAGATCAACCAAACAAAATTGTGTTTGATAACAATAAAATAAACTACAAAATGCATATTTTTAATCTGCATCTTGTCCTTATTTTTCATAATAAAAAAAGGGTTTTTGTTTTTTTTTCCATATATTTTTTTATTTCACACGGAGGTACACCTACAAAAAAAATATGCATACATAGCCACTAATGTCCCTATATACATAAATTAAGATATTTCCATAAATCATCGTGCGTCATGCCAAAAAAAAAACTATTCCAGATGTAGTCGTTACTGGCATACAAATAAAGTACCAGTGCAGTGTGAACATAAGTTAGTGTGTAGGTACACAATCTCTTCTAATAAACTTATTTAGAATAATCAACGACGAAATGTCAAAACTGTATAATACAGCTAAAAGCTGGAATTGACTATTTACAAATCTAAAGCATCTTTTGCCATATTTACATACACCATAAATTAAAATACATTCGTCCGGTAAATACACTTCGACATCTTCCAAAGCTTCGAAAAGGTCCGATTGAATGTGAATAGGAATGTGAAAACAAATGTCGAAAACAATACTATCTGTCAAATGTTATCAACAATACAATACAATAACTCTTTATATCACCTCAAAGACAAATACAAAACAAATAATAAAATACATGTTTGAATGAGGTAAACAAAAGGCGGTCTTATCGCTAAAAAGCGATCTCTTCCAGACAACCATGGGTAGAGGAGATAAGAAAGTAAAAGTTGATAGTAGGTGGTGCAAAACTGAGAAAAATGGTCTGATGCTAAGGAATATAAAAATAAACACAAAATACAAATAGCTATAAATATATACACACATATATATATATATATATATATATATAAATATATATATATACACATAGCATAATATATATATATATATATAATGCTATATGTATATATATATATATTATATATATATATATATATATACACATAGCAACGTTTGATATGTCACCGTCGATTATTCTAAATAGGTTTATTAGAAGAGATTGTGTACCTACACACTAACTTATGTTCACACTGCACTGGTACTTTATTTGTATGCCAGTAACGACTACATCTGGAATAGTTTTTTTTTTTGGCATGACGCACGATGATTTATGGAAATATCTTAATTTATGTATATAGTGGACATTAGTGGCTATGTATGCATATTTTTTTTGTAGGTGTACCTCCGTGTGAAATAAAAAAAAATATGGAAAAAAAACAAAAACCCTTTTTTTATTATGAAAAATAAGGACAAGATGCAGATTAAAAATATGCATTTTGTAGTCTATTTTATTGTTATCAAACACAATTTTGTTTAATTGATCTAACTTGAACAGCTTACGAAATATACCATATTCAACGGCACCCTGTATATTTTACATTATCTTGAATAACTCTAAAACAAAAGAAGATCTAGAGCTGATATTAAGCATGGAGTATTATTAGGTCCTGCTAGTACACCACCTAAAATATTGACCTCATCCGTGGGGTAAGGCAACTCTTGTTCGGTAAGGCTGCTAAACCCTTTGGTTTATCAAAATCTAAAGCTTTCCGAGCTAGTGAGGGAAAAAATCAATTAAATAAAATCCTAATTTACACCGTGTTTTTTTGATTTCCGTTAAATGAAAGGGAAGCTTATTTAGGTAAAAAATAAACAATTTCTCTAAGAAACTAGTATTTTAACGCTTACTGTTATTGAGTTATTAAAAAAATAAGTTTAATGACTGAACAAGTGTATTGCAACCTTTAATACACACTAATGCTACTTATTTTGACATGTGTCAATCACTTGAAATTAACTTTTGTGTTATTCTTAAGGTTCTCTCACACTTACCATTTCATTAATTATGTATGAAAACGGATTTTTTTTTCTAGTTCGACTAAAAGCTATATACCAGGTAGCTCCAATTAACGTACCAAGCAGCCTGTTAAATTTAACGGAATTTAATAAAACACGCTGTATAAAATCAATTAAGTACCTGAATCAAAGCGCTACCACATCATAGACAGGCCTTGTATATGTATAATGTATTAGCTATACATAACAGAATCACGACGATTCTAGGAACATGACGTCATAGCCGTCGCCCTTGGCCGCTGTTGCTATTAAAATCTGATAGTTTTATTTGAGACGGGTTTTAGGATTCAAATGTCGAATGTCGACGCAATATGAATTTAAAGCAGAGATCGTCGCGCGGGAAAATGCGTTTAGTATAATTGTTTTTTGATATATTACTACACGGGTACTATGCCTACCTACATAAAAACCTTCTTCTTGAATTACTCTACCTATTAAAAAAAATCTCATCAAAATCCGTTGCGTAGTTTTAAAGATTTAAGCGTACAAAGCGACATAGGGACAGAAAAAGTGACTTTATTTTATACTATGTAGTGATTTATAAACTATTGTAGTGGAGTGGGGCGTAGGGGCGTCGATTAATTCGAAACCAGGAGTTTGTTTAGTGAAGCGAGTATATTTCCAAATAACAGTTTCCAAAAATACAATTCCAGGCTGCGTATATAGATGCGGACCCACAACTGGTAAGATGCAGGAGCACACACCTTAAGCACAGACTGCTTCCACAGGTATAGGGTTTAGGCCAGTCTCCGAGCATCTAGGTTCGAGGAACGAAAAGTACTCAGAAAGCTAGCTTTATCACGTAATATCGAATTGCAACAAATCTATTTAATTTACAAAAATCAGTCTCTAAACCTTATTACACTACAGGGCAACAAACGTTGGCGTGTTTCATTGTCGATCCGCGCCATCTAGGGACGCATTAGTAAATCAAAATCAGTATGGCCGCTTTCGGGTCATGAAACGTCGGGGAACAACGACATCACGAGACTCGGGGATGTAACGTCATGCCCGAAACGTCAGGATAATATAAAATCTATATCTTTTAATAATGTTTGAGAACGTTATTAGCTAAATTATCCCAATTATAAAAACAAACTGCTAGCCGCAAGAAGGGTGCAAGTTACTGTCAAACTCGAGATATGCTACTGAGAGTAGAAAAAAATAAATCGCACCCAAGAAAATTATCATAGTGATGATAGTACAGTCAAGGGCATTAATATACAATACAATACAATACAATACAATACTCTTTATTGCACACCAAAAAAAAAAAAAAAACAGTAAAATAACAGATATACAGTATTACAGGTATAGGTATTACAATGGGCGGTCTTATCGCTAAAAAGCGATCTCTTCCAGACAACCTAAGGAATATATATACACTTCTCCATATTGATCCCTTACAAATGTGTCTATATATTAATGCACTCGACAGTATCTATACATATTACATATTATGAAATATTAAAATCCCTGAATACTTATTATTTTTATGCTGTAATTTTTTGTGGCTATTATGTTTAGGTATACGTAGGAAAATTATCAAAAGGTCATACACCTTGAAAACATTCTAGAAAAAACAAACAATATAGGTATACCCGTGCCGTCAACCTCTAAACGTCTACTACTATAATAAATAAAATAAATAAAAAACACAGAATTCAAAAGTAAATTAATAGGTAGTTTTCATTTAAACATAGAAACTCTCAAACAACGAAAAATCGCCAAAATCGATTGTACTGAGAACAGAGGTTATTCCCACCTGTTACCACCCATCTGACAATAATGGGATTACTAATAAAATATAAAAATGGTGGGATTAACACAAAACTGTCCTTGACATTCTCCAAGAATGCTCGTAGACACAATTTCTACAACTACATGTATTATCATCATCATATTATATTTATGGTCTTTATCGTTGAATCTGTATCCTCTTTTTCTGCCATTCGTTAATAGTCTTATAGTTGCCGATTTCTAAGAATGATGTTTTGACAGTTTAGAAATGAGCCTTGTACCTATATAGTGTTAAGGCTATCGGAGAAATGGTGAGTCTTACCCTCATATTAATAAGGTTTAATTAATCTATCAAAAGTTCATTCTTAGAAATCGTCAACTACAAACATAACCTCTATCAGGCTGCATCTTCTCTCTTCAGACTCATAGAATTTGTACCTTTTGTCCCAGTCGTTCCTCTGTGATGCTACATCTTCACTCTTCGATCTTGTAGATAGACACTACATCCTCTGTCCCAGTTGTTTGCAGAGAGAATTGTCGTAAACGTAACCTCTATGATGCTACATCTTCGCTCTTCTATCTTGTAGTATCCATATCCTCTGTCCCAGTTGTTCGTAGAGAGAATGGTCGTAAATGTAACCTCTATAATGCTTTATCTTCACTCTTCAATCTTGTAGTATCTAAATCTTCTGTCCCAGTTGTTCGTAGAGAGAATGGTCGTAAACGTAACCTCTATCAGGCTATGTCTGAAACTACACACAGACAAAGCCAAGGAGAGGCTAGGTCAGACTCCCATTCAAGATGGCGGCTTCTCTTCACAATAATATTCGAAATTCGAACATTTTCTCAATGAAGGCGTTATCGGAGTGGTAGAAATAGATACTTAAAATTTTCAATGTTGATGTTCACGGTAGGTCTTCAGTTGCTGCATACCTAAGTATACTTTGCATAAAGGTGCGTTTAAACCAAAAGAGCATTCGCTATTCTAACCCCCCACTCTACGAAAATCGATCGTTACACAAAACGTGATTGGTTGATTTCGTAGAACGGGGGATAGAACAGCGAATGCTCTTTTGGTTTGAACGCACCTTTAGTATAGCAACAATTCCTAGCAGAAGGAAAAGGCCTCAAATTATGAATAAAATGAATACATAATGAAAATATTAATTTGACACCTTTTGTACTGATATGCTGGTTAGACAGAGTTCACAGATAATAATTTAAAAAAACTGAAAAAAATTATACATTTATTTACCAAAAAAAAAAAATCAAAAATAACATTTCAGTGAACCCCACACTAGGCATTGCCTGTATCGTGGGGATCAAAACCGTAACAGATTACAGAGTCAGTGCGGCTTCAGATTTAGTAAGTAATAATTATACAAATTAAATTCTTGCTGATCGGACAACAGTCCTGGACATGTAATACATCAGTCAGCAGTCTGGCCGTAAAACACTAAACAAAACCAATATCTTTTTTGTATGCCTCCCTTTTAAATTTACCGCCTTTTCCTACTGACAAGCTGGTTATAGACAGAGAATATAAATATTTTTGTGGAAAAACTCAAACTGCTATATAAATATCTAGGTTATTTTCGATAATAAAATAATCTAATACCTAACTGACGTATTATCATACACCGCAAGAAGTTATACAGTGAGTATTTTTTATATTTAATTAACAAATTATATCATACGGTAGATGTATTAAGTGGATACCCTACTATATTTTCATAAGTTTTACAGAAATTTTTAAATTTGTGTTTTTTCATACAAAATAATTCAGATAGTCGTTCGATTTCACTCCGATTCTTCCAGGTATTAGATTAATGTGCTGCTTGATACATTTTCAAAAATTCATTACGATTTAGTGGTTAAGTCCAGCTTAAATTACCTTGAATTATCAGTTCATGTTCATAGTACTCAAAACACATTTAGTAATGGCATGAGATAATATTAAAAATACAACCGTAGCTTAAGTTGTCGATGAAAAATCCGAAGTAAACACTAAATCGTCCCCGAACACATTAGCACAACTTATTTTAGAGTTAGCATTACTCATTGCTACCTACGGTAAGGACCAAAAATATTCCATGCATTTTGATCCTTATGCTTCCGACATACGTCCTAAACTGTATAGATATTATTAGTCGTTGTGTCATGAATCACCATTTGACCGATCAGGCCAGTCCTGCGCCCACGCCGGGTTTTGATCAATTACGGTTCGAATTATACCTGCCCGGGTATATTTAGCTAATGTAATTCAAATCGTTGGTACATCCAAGATGTTGATAAAACTACATAAAGTCCTTTCATCCTTAGTTGCCTTAACTAGTAAACCACTTTCTAACCTAAAAGTACACGTTTTCTGTAGTAAACTGCCATGTTTGCCTATACCAAAATACCCGAGACCGTATTTGTATTTGTGCAGTCCGTCCGTAGTGATTAGTAAATTGCTTAATTTTTAATCAAGAAAACAGCAGTCTATAACAGAAAACGTGTACTTTTAAGTTAGAATGTTGTTTACTAGATGAGACAACTAAGGATGAATGGACCGTACTATAGTGGTTATTTTATTTAACACGTATTGGAAGCATTCCATTGGCTCTCCCGTACAAATGCGTGTACAGTGTGTGGCCTACAACCGGGGTGAAAATTTAAACGGTGCATTAATAAGCTGATCAACAATCATTTCCACATATTGTAATTAAAAAAAAAAAAATTTGTAGTTTTTTGTTCATGTATTTTTCATTATTATGGGTTCATTTACTTGAATTAAAAGTTATCAATAACTTGTCATTTTTGAATCATTGAAAAATGTACAATTTTTTTTAAAAACCGTATCAAATTAGTGTAAAAATGCAAACAAAATTATTGTTATGACTTCCTACCTGGTATACTATCAAGATGTCTTGCGACTGACAAGCTACGACATCGTGATGCCAAGATCCAGTACTAAAGGTCCATAGCTTTGAATGACAATATCTCCGAACTTAACCACTTTGAAACACCGGGACCTTTACAGGATTATTGCTGATAGTCTAAGGAGTCACTCATTTCATTTTTCTCCCGTGTTAAAGACCACACACTGTATATTCCGTTAGTTTTATTTGAGTTTTCTTCAGAGTTAATTTTTTTGAGCAATTTTCGACTCCTGTGGTCACGAAAGAGAACTATGATAAACCTACAATTTTTTTTGTGTCGAAGGTAGACAACTCAGCTCTCAGCTGATGGAAAGCAGGAACTGAGGCCCGTGGACATAGTGATCAAAAAATCGCCTATGCGCTGCCTACCCTGAGGACTTAGATGGATTGCCTATCTGTGCCAGTAATTACACTGCCTATCTTACCCCCAAACGGAAAGACAGCAGTGCAAACACTGGTTTAGCGGCAGGTTAATAGGTAAGACGGTGGTAGCTATCCGGGCGGACCCTGCACGAGGTCCTACCATCAGCAAAACAAAATACGGTTGTGGTCGTACATACAAAATATAGTTTTTACGGGATATCGGTGGAATTTTTCATGATATGCATCATTGCATCGAGTAGATCCTAACGTAACTGATGCTTGAATTGAAAAGTCATGGTACAGTAGTTACAGTATCTACACAAAAATATTTTTTTTGAGATCTACGAAATTTTCTTCGGTTACCGCGAGGGTTACCCAATTACACATGCAATAAAACTATGAAAACGGATAAACTCGCGTATATTAACGCTACGAAATTCTTTGCACGTTACAAAGACGTTCAAAATACGGCAAAATAAGAATAGGTATAAAGAATAATACAAAGCTTTAACCCTTTATAGGGCACCGATCTCAAAAACGACCACCCTATAGCACTAACTTTTTGTATTTTTTTCTTGTACAGAATTTTTCGTACTATATAATGGCGCTGAGGCTTGAGCCCACGATTTTTTCGAGTCTTGCCCGTGTGAGGAAAGTGAAAGTCTTAGAGATCGCAACCCAATCCATTCCAATCTAATTAGAATAAGCTAAAATAAGATAAAATACGCTATACAAAAGCTCTCTCGCGAGAATTGATATGCGGATTCGCCGAAAATAATCTCAGGTTTTCCTCCTAGAACGAATAAAAAGAAATATTAAGATAAGAAGAAATATTTTAAACTGCGGGTGGCGCAGGACCGGTCATTGTAGCAATCTTTAAGGCCTATTTTCAACAGTGGATGTCTTTCGGCTGATATGATGATGATGATGATTTTAGGCTGCTAAGATTAAAGTGTAGGTACTTTGCATGCTAGGTTATAGCAAAATGCATGTACTTTAATATGTTGTGAGATCTGTTGTTAACTACATTTAACGCAAATAAAGAATTTACATAATATTAATTACTCTAAATTTATGCCTATTGTAAAAGTTCCGGATAAGCAAGCTGAAGTGGCAATGGGCAGGCCACATTGCACGCAGAGCATATGGTCGATGGGGTCGAAAAGTGCTCGAGTGGAGACCACGGCTAGGCAAACGCAGCGTAGGACGTCCACTCACAAGATGGACAGACGACCTTATGAAGGTCGCCGGGACACGCTGGATGCAGGTCGCATCTAACCGGTACATGTGGAGGTCCAGAGGGGAGGCCTATGTTCAGCAGTGGACGTCTTATGGCTGAGATGATGATGATGATGATATAAGTTCCATCGACCGTGTGGCGACGGCAGTAAGAATACATTTATCACCACCCCAACTCGGGTCTCGTGAGAGTTGACTAAGGGATTGAAGTGTCACTGACCATTCTTTGATAGAAGGTTGATGATGGGCAGCAGCGTCATCATAGTGGACACATTACTACAATCACCAATCCGTTTGCCCAGCGTAGCGATCATTTACATCCTAATGCGTCTATACGCATAGTTAATTTGAGACGACTACGTCCAGCAGTGGACTGAGATAGGCTTATGATGTAGGTGTGTATAAAAGTTCCATATGACGTCACAGCACGTTTTGCCGTGCCGTCACCGCTGCGACCATATATAACATGGACGTCTAACGCCAGCTCAAAAATGCCCCCAAAAATAATTGTTCAATTGTGCCAAGATGGGCAGGACATAGCGCTTTTCTTAACACATATTTCGGCGCAACATCTTTGACAAATGTTTACAGAATAAAGCCAATCAAGACTTTGATGGACCAATCACAACTATTTTTAAATGGCGGTTAAGGTTTTATAGGTTGATATTGAAATTCATTAGTTTCATTACCGTGACGCATTGATGAGGGGGTGACACTTGTCAACTAAAATTCAGGACCGTTATTGGAAGGCAATTTAGTATTGGTATGGCGTGCGGCTTCCATGTTTTATTTGTTCGTAGCGTCACCAGCACTACCACAGATGTCATATATACCATAGATCAAGCAAAGGTATCTACTTAGCGTGTGAAATGAACTCAGTAAAATCTACTGAGTTGTCCGTCTTTAATCGCAGCTTGCAAATTTCCGGCGTCAAATTTTGTAAGTTGAAGTGAACAAAAACATTAATAATGCCTCCTTAAGTAATATTAATTGCAACAACACAAAAAAATATGAATACTCAAGGGCCTGAGACATATTTAAAATCATAGGCAAGTAACAACTTCATTACAAAATCTGACACGCTCGGCCGCCATACAAATGAATGAACTTGTTTCTTCTATCCAAATCTAATTCTGTGGTCACCACTTTCAAGCAGCAGTGTGGTCGTACCTCTAGCCTATTAATAGAGGACATAGCAACATCACAACTAGGTATCTATAGTCATGACGTGAGAGTTCAAGCTTCGCTGGTTTATATTAAGTATGCTAATCTGCACATTTAGAGTCAAATCGCAGACCGACGACCTTTGCGACAATGTCGAATGTTTGAGATTCACAGGTTCTACAAGCCTTTATGAGTTTCTTAGATACAAATAATTTGAAATTTTGGGGACAACTAAAGGTGCATTTAGACCAAACGAGCATTCGCTCATTCTATCCCCCACTCTACGAAATTACGTTAAGGTAAGGTGGGGTAAGATTGAACGGTTTTTTAATAGGGTAAGACAAAATGTCGTTCTTCTGGCACAGCGTATACAGGTAGCTTTTTGTCTTACCCCATTAAAAAAACCTTATACGAAACGTGATTCGTCGATATTCGTTGATTGAGGGGGGGATAGAATGAGCGAATGCTCGTTAAGTCTAAATGCATATTTATACAAAACGTACTTCTGGATCAAAACAGTTAATGTTTAGGGTTCCGTAGTAAGGAACCCTTATAGTTTTTTGACGGTATATTTACCTTTACAGCCACATAGGGTAATCGTACGAGGTGGGCAAGTGTACGCAATCACATGTTGTATTGTTTGTCAGCCTCCGTAGCCTAGTTGGTAGTGACCCTGCCTACGAAGCTGGAGGCTCCGGGTTCGAATCCCGACGAGGGCATTATTTGTGTATTTATTTATCACAAATATTTGTTCCTTGGTCATGGCTGTCTATGTATATAAGTATTTATCTATGTGTATCTATCTATTATATATATCGTCACTTGGTACCCACATCACAAGCCTTATTTGAGCTTACTGTGGGACTAGGTCGATTTGTGCAAGATGTCCAATGATATTTATTTATTTATTTTATTTATTGTACCGATTTGCAACGACCTGTAGAGATTCTAAGTATGTCTTTAAAATGAAATTGAGAAGATGGTTAATTATGAAATGTTTTTATAGTTAATTTCGTTATTACTTTTTAGACCTTAGTTGTATTTTATTGATAATTATTTATTACATTGTGCGTTAAATAATATTTATAGTAAAAATAAATTTTAATAGTTATAAGAAATTTAATGAAATGCCAAATAATAATATTGTAAATTAAATTATGTAGATTTTCCATGTGGCTTGTAATATTGATTACCAATAAAGAATGTCTATGTCTTTGTCAGACTGAAATGTACGGGATTGCGTATACTTACCCACTGCGTACAGTTTACCCCATGTGGCTTTAAGGGTAAATCTACCCTTAAATATTTGTTGTTTTGATCTAGGAGTGCGTTATGTAATGTTTTATAGATGAATTTACATGCTTCATTGTGATGTAAATATGTACAAAGCAAAAGACATCAACGGGAGCCGTTTCCATTTATATTATTATAGTGTTAAAATATCTGTTCTAAACAATATTACAATCATGTTATATTAAAAATACGTTATAAAAACTGTAATGCCACACACCTATCAATAATACACTAATGGAAAAATAAATTTGTCGCCTTTTTCTTGTTCGTTCCAAAATTGTTATTTTTACACAAAAATCAACTTCGTAACACAAATATTATGTCGTATTAAGAGTCTTTAAATATGTATTTTTTTTGCAATTGACGCTTTAAGGTGTTTCTCAAATACTTAAATAGCGCAAAGGGTAAGTACAATTTTATAAAATTGGTCACTTTATTTTTCATAAATATATATCGTTTCCGTTTTAAGGATTCCAAATTTTGTTCCAAATTTTTTCGAATTTAGTTTTTTCAGTATATTTTTTAAAGGTCAATGGAGGTTTAATCATTTTCGTCAGCTTAATCGCGTATTGGCCACAAAGTAGCAAAAAATACCTAAAGTCGAGTTACCTGGCAGTTACATTGTCATTTGGATAAGCTTCACTTACAACGATTTTAAGTTTGAAACTTTTTCGGCCCAAGTAGTATAGAAGAAAAAGCGCGTATGAACTAAAAAAAGTTAAATAAAAAAAAATAGTACCTGTTTCGTAAAAGTATATTTATACAAAGCATTAAAAACATTGACTATTCAATTAAAAGCGGTATTTTTTTATTGCATTAATTCGATATTATGAATTCAAGATTATACTGGTTTAGTTAGAGAAATATTAATTGAAGGTTTATTTTTACTATAATGTAGGTAGAAACTTAGAAAGTTACCAATTTATATTTCACGAACTATACCTATAGTTTTAGAGTACTGACAAAAACAAAGAAAACACAAAGAAAAAACAATGTGTTTTGTCTCATATTATTAAAATATATACGAATACTCATATATCGAGATTTAAATAAGAATAAGAGTTAAAATAAACTTCACCTTCGTTTATACCAAAAAAAGTGTTTAGTAAACCAGACATCAGATCAGACAGACAGACAAAAACCAAAACAGCTGATTACATTAAATCTTTTTTATCCGACTCTGCAAAAAAGAGGATGATGTTAATCTATCTAAATATGATATCATATCGCTCCTCCTGTAAAAAACGGTCATAACACAAAAAAATGCAAAAATTAACTAATGATACAAGATAAATCCAACAAAAAAATGGATTTATCTTGTATCATTAGTTAATTTTTGCATTTTTTTGTGTTATGACAGTTTTTTACAGGAGGAGCGATATATAGTTCCGCAAACGATTACCTATACGTCATAAGTATGATATCATAGTAACGGTTATGTTATAATAGACCTTGGCAGTTATAAAGTAAATCTTTACATTCCTGAGCATTTCTTAATTAAATAGTACAGTGTGATGCATACAATGTTTTTCATCACACTTGTAGACAAAAATATAAGTTTTAAGACAAAATATTATTCTATGACGTACTGACATTTCTATTACTCCCTAGGGAATTTCATTTTTCTATTACTCCCGCTACGCATGCAAGCAATGGCGCGTAGAATGTAGAATACCTATACAACAAGTGTGATGAAAAAAGTTTTTACATTTGAATCACGTTTAGATATTTTTCCAAATTGTGGGATTTGTAGAGTCAATGATGCTGAGCAAAATGCACCATATTTCCCAAAATGTATGTATGTATGTAAATTCTTAATTGTACACAAAACATAGATAAAAAAAATACACAGAACAATTAGACACAGGTACCTACAAATGCGAACTTAAATGTTTGTGTGCATCGTTCCTTTTTTGTTAGCAAAAGTGTTAGTCTGGTAAGATTCCTACACACTTTTTTGTTACCAAAAGTGTGTAGGAATCTTACCAGACCAAAGTCCATACTTTCCTGGGACATTTCGGGAAATGTGGTGGATGGGGAACGAGCAGGGTGTTCAAAATGAACTTATCATCATCAGCCTATGTTAGTCCACTGCTGGACGTAGGCCTCTCCAATTAACTATGCGTATAGACGCATTAGGAGGTAAATGCCCATAATCGCCACGCTGGGCAAGCGGATTGGCGATCGCAGAATGTGTTCACTATGATGACGCTGCTGCCCATCATCATTCTTGTAAAATGGTCAGTGACACTTCAATCCCTTAGTCGACTCTTACGACACCCGCACCGCAGGAGGAGTTGGGGTGGTGACAAATGTATTCTTACTGCCGTCACCACACGGCGTAAAATGAACTTGGCACAGTTTTATTGCTAAGACTTAAGAGTTTGTTAAGATCATTGTGAACACCCTACCCGCTAAGCATATCTGCTGCGGACTGTACAAGCGTGCTCAGATATTTGTGAGCAACCTGGCCGTTTCGATATATCTGATATGTATCTGGCGGCTGTGCAGCTTCTGACATTGAAAATATTTTCAGTTAAAAAACATTCCCATACAAAATGTCAAGCGAACGGGTCAAACTTATTTTCGTTGTCTTGTTTCATACCACTCTGTCACGGTATTAGTTGCTGTATCAACTTAGTATTTAAAAAATCCGATGCACTGGTATTTCTTTTTCACGCTAGATTTTAATCCGTACATCAGAAATTGAAAACGAAACATCATCTCATACAAAAATCACCACTGCGTCACATTTTTAGGGACACAAAATAAGACAACGAAAAGAATTTTGATCCAAACACTACCGAAATGTATGAAACGGCTTTTCCCATAGCAAAAGTTTCTCAGTATGAATTTCATTTGTGGGGCATTGCAGGTTTTCAGTGGTGAAAACCCCGTATGACATCTGAGAAATATTCCCATCATCTTCATCCTATTTCTGTTCTCTACTATGGACATAGGCCTCCTAATAGCCTATACTTATGGACCCTACGTTTATGGTTCTAAGTCTAACACGTATAAAAAAACGTGTTGAATGCATAGCAATTAAACCTATCAAAAGACCGGGATTTATATTTTTGGGCCCCTTGATTCTTAAGGAAATACTAATAAATTAATATTTTTTAACTTTACCACATAACTAGTGAAAATTATTTGCCTATACGTGTACAAAATCAAACAATAGTCGTCTTTTTAACACTACATTCCTAGCGAAAATACTTTAAAACAATTCTACAGTATCTACACAAAAAACTAACTATTTAAACAACTAATCACAACGAAGATTCTAGAGCATAACTTATTCGACACAATCTGATCCAGACAGCCAAAAATTAAAAAAAAACTCCAAATACCTGCCGTAAAGCCTGGCACACACGTCGCAACCGCACAAGCACACAATCCACACTGCTGCACGTGACAGAGTGTCAGATAGTGCTGGCTGAAAACAGGTTTGTAATTTATTCATTGGCGCCGCCTCGCGAGGATTTTTAAAAAGTTGCGAAAAAAATGACGGTTAGGTTTTGATTTGAAGTCATAAAGTTTTGTTTGCTCCATCACTATCACACTACATAGTATAAAATAAAGTCACTTTTTCTGTCCCTGTGTCCCTTTGTACGCTTAAATGTTCAAAACTACGCAACGGATTTTGATGAGATTTTTTTTAATAGGTGGAGTAACTCAAGAGGAAGGTTTTTATGTAGGTATAGTACCCGTGCGAAGCCGGGGCGGGTCGCTAGTAACGAATATAATGAGAAAGGATTTATGAGTAAATTGGCATTTTCGCGTGAAATAGTTGTGTATTTATATTGATTTAAACTTTAGGGGCCGTGTGGTGACGGCAGTAAGAATACATTGGTCACTATCCCAACTCTTCTCTTAGTAGATTTTTTTTCTCTCTTGATAATGTCACACGATTCGAAAATGCTTATTAATAAGCGAGGGGCCGCACATAGTGTGCCACTAAGAGGGATAGACATAGTCACTTACTACTAAGAAGATACTTGTGTGTGTGGCACTTAGACTTAGCATCTAACACACACACACACAAAAAATAGTGGCACAGTGATAAGGACGGACGATTATCGTTCCTTTTCACTTCCACTAGTAAAAAGTTTCATAAGACCATCCCTTTCGTTCTTGCTATTATTATTACGTTGTCAAATCCATATCGATATTCTAAATCCATGTTAATAAGCTTACTTGAATAAAGAATACTTTGACTTTGACTTCCCGAGGATGTCGCAAGAGTCGACTAAGGGATTGAAGTGACAAATGCATTCTAATAGCCATATCAAATCAAAACGGTATTTTATGATAATAATAACAACATTTTTCTGGTTTTCCAGAATGTTTTTTATCTTCGGTATCCACAATCGCTTATTTTGAACACGATGTGTCTGTTCTATCACTTGAATTATAAAAAATAACTTGTCATTTTCGTGCCGGGCAAGTATTTTGTTGGCACTTAACACTCTTTTTTTCTTAGACACTTCGGAAATACCATGCCTCTTGTGGTTATATTTTATTAAGATTAATATAGTTTTTATTTTAAATTAGAATTTGATAACCTGTGATCCCTATATCTTTAGAATTGTGGTCAAATATGAGTATTTGAACTTATTGGACACGGTGTATTTTACTCAACAGATGTGTTTCCAATCCATTTGGCAAAAATGTCATCGTTCAGGGCTAAAACCGCGAACGACGGCTCTACAGCATTCTAATTATATTCATATGATATTATATTGTACTCCTTCTGTATTTGCTATTAAGCTTGTTAATAATTTTAATATATAATGCCGTGTGGTGACGGCAGTAAGAATACATTTGTCACCACCCCAACTCCTCCAGTGGGTGTCGTAAGAGTCGACTAAGGGATTGAAGTGTCATTGACCATTATTTGATAAAAGATTGATGATGGGCAGCAGCGTCATCATAGTAGTCACATTACTGCGATCGCCAATCCGCTTGCCAAGCGTGGCGATTATGGGCATTTACCTCCTAATGCGTCTATACGCACAGTTAAGAGGAAAGGCCTACGTCCAGCAGTGGACTATCATAGGCTGATGATGTGATGTCATGCCATGATTTTTAATGCGTTGTATGTAAGAAAATTTTGGAATCTTTATTTATCCCACCTCCCGGTCTTCGATTAGGATGAAATTTTGCACACGCTCTGAGTTCTGATGACAATACATGACTAGCTAAGAAACGTCACTACAAATCCAATATGGCGGCCCAAGATGGCCGACTGGCTGTTTGAAATCCACCCCCTTGTTATGGGTATCAAATGAAAGGGTTTGCTACCAAGAATATGAAAAAGCGTTTTCCCCTCACCAGCTCGTAAAGCGCTCTTTTATCCTTTAATACGAGCGGGTAAAAACGCATCTTATTCACTTGTGAGGCAAAGTAATCTCTAATCCCTATGGCCCACTACTGCCTAGTATAAGTAGATCTGTATGACCGTAGTAAACATGCGCAATCGGAGCTCACATGTTAAATTGGCATATTCTCATTGGTGACTTTGTAAGCCATTGGCTATATTTAATTATGTATAAAAAATAACTATTTCAAGTTTTTTTACTACTTTATTTTCAACATATTGTGAAAACACAAATCAAATTATTTATTAACTAAATATTTTGATTTGTACTTGTAAGGGATTGCATATACCCGAGAAATTTGACCAGTGGTTGCTAAGACCGAGTGGCCGAGGGGTACAGGCATCAGCCGCGAAAGCTGAGTACGTGGGTTTGATCCCCACCTCGGACATAGGTGATCTTGGTCGTTTTTCTTTGGTATATGACATCTAATATTTATACTTTATTTTCTTTAATATCGGCGTTCACTCATATATGATCATTTCTCGAAAAAATTGTACATTTGGATAACCGATATTAACAAAAATTGTACACACAAAACGCACTTGATGGGGGGCGGTGATCGTTTACCATCAGGCGATACGTCTGTTCGCTTGCCTCCTATTTCATAAAACCACAGACAACATAACCTAAAGACGTAGCTTTAGACAATTATTTCATTTAAACCGATGCTGCCAAAAATGCTGAGGTGCGGGCGGCGTAACATGAGCTAACTGTGTTGTGATTCGTCGTTTCAAGGTCAATGAGGTGTAAAACAAAAATGTCCGCCGGTCGCTAGTGATTTCCGAATGTCGATAAAAGTATCGATGGTTACAATGTCTATCGCTTTCACAATTCGATATTTGTCAGTGACTTACCGACAAAACCGTAAATCCATATCTGTACTAATGCATACCATAAATGCAAAAGTATGTCTGTCAGTTTACTGAGTCTACACGCTTAACCAATTTAGATGAAATTTTGAATGGAGATTATTAAATTCCCGGGAAAGGACATACGATATATTTCATTCATCATCATCATTATCATCATCATCCCCGCAGATGAAGATATATTATGAAACTAGCTTATGATGCTAGCTTGAAATGCATTTTATATAAAAAATATTTGTATTGTCCGTCATCTTCACATTTAAACCAGTTTAGATGAAATTTGGAATGGAGATAGTTTAAGACCCGGGAAAGGACAAAGGATAGTTATTTTGTTATCATCATCCACGCAGACAAAGTTGCGGTCAAATATTAATATCACAATATATCTTTTCTGAGACAATAAATAAAACAATTTTACAAAATATAATTTTATTTGTACAATCATTAACTCGTAGTTACAAAGTTACCAAAAAACTACCATTAAAATACGTTGTATATAAAATTCGTCTATTATTAGTTTTAGTTAATTTGAAATATTCCGGTATAAAGTGTCAAGAACATATCACACAGCTAGGAGCAGGAAACCAATCATGTGACCGTTTTGTAGCATTCATCCACATTTCTTTCATGTTTGGGCATTTAGACATATACAATATTTTGGGCATATACAATATTATTTAACATAATAGTATTTTTGAAAATGATACTTCTACACTTTACACTAAACCAGAATTTATTTGAGGATAATTGAATATAATCGTAATATCTTATCGATAGTAAACAGACTGCAGGCATAGACATCACTAGTTCTGATACGGAGACTCCACCGCAGTCTGTTGATTGGTACGATTGAGAATAAAGATTTTAATTTATCTTTAGTTACCTTATCGACAGTAAACAAACATACTCTACGGTCATCCCTAGTTCAGACGGCCTACCTGCTCGTTACGCTAGACAAGGAGGGAGTTATACTTCGTGCAAAGTATTAGAAAGAGACTTTGTAAAAAGACATCAACGAGTGCACTAAATTTTATGCTTAAACTATTTTTAATTTTAATTGAAATTTATAAAAAATTGCTCATTTGTGAAACGAAATACCATCTTTTTGTACACTAGATGTTTTTGTATTCTTGCCACACAATTTCACGCAACAGTAATGCATTTTGCATGACGTAAATCACGTTAAAACTTTCGTAATTATCTCATGAACGCCGGCCGCAGACTGAAGTTAGCAATGGAGGCGTGGCTCTAATATGGAGTGAATTCACCGTATGCGTGACAGAGGGGGTCGCCCGGCTATGCT
>JALPQI010018917.1:0-23626 GCA_025490895.1 Thaumatotibia leucotreta
ATAATTTGTAACTTCTGCAGCATTTACGCGAAAATCCCTCAAAATTAGAGACACATCCAAGTTAATGGTATTATTATAAATGTTATTAAACACTTCGTGAATTATTATGTGTTCAATTACCTATGTAAAATACTTCGTACCATGCATTTTGTTCATTTCAACGAAATCTACCTTTAATGAAGCGGGTTTCGAATTTTACCGCAACGTAAGAATATTCTTTTGTTAAAAATCATGCTCAAGACTTAAAAAATATAGCCTAGGTATATGTCTTATATGTATGATGCAAATTTATCCTAGCTTCATAAAAATAAAATACAATTCATGTATATGGGATATACTTTAAAAGTATACCAATTTATTCAAATGCTATCAGCAATTAAGCAATTATAACATAACAGAGACCTTTATTACTTAGTATCCGTAATATGTACGTACGCATATGAAAATAATGTCAGAGGAGATCGCAATATACTGGAATATATATAGTGGAAGAGAAATATTGTGGGTAGGTAATCTATTAACTTTTTAGGGTTCCGAAGGAGAAACAGAACCCTTATAGTTTCGCCATGTCCGTCTGTCCGCAGCATAGCTCAGTGGGTATTATTGAATGGGTATCTTAAAAAGAATAAGGGTCTTAAAAGAAAGTTTTTTCTAAAGTCAATAAATCGGAGATAATCGCTCCAGAAGAAAAAAAATATGAAGTAGTAGGTATAATTAATCTCTCTTCGAATCCGGATTTAAAACTGATTAGCTATCTATCCGCGTTATTCGTAATTTGAATGATAGGTAGGTACCTATTCATTCATGTTATCCATGGATTGGGATATGTAAATACACGTCACGGCCGAAATAATATATACCGGTAATTCTCAAAATAGTGGCATCGTACCCTGCCGTTACGTTTTTGAATAGAAAGTATATGAAATATGTATGTTGCACATATAATTTTTTTTTTACAGATAGTCACTAATGTTACACATCGAGGCCAAAACATTATTTATCTATACATATAATACTTTTTTAGAAAAAAAATCGAGAATACCGTTTTCTATTGTACCCTGCCTTGTCCAAACACGACACTGCTCCAGTTTTAGCTCTTTAGATTATTTAACTACAGTTGTATGATAATGAAAATTGGTTTTCTATAGAAACTATACTATTACATTATTAAATATGACGTTGCAAACGATGTTTAGATTACTTTTAACATAAATATTCACGTTCGAAGTTTGTCCAGCGATATTTTCTCTATATCCTGTGCGTTCGCGGTATTGCACCTCACACACACATAGAAAGTCTTATTGAGAACCGAATAGAAGCAAAACACGTCTTCAGTATGGTTCTAACCGCTGGTGGAGAGGTTTCTGCACGAGGTGCACCTGTCTTGTGTCGACAAGTTTTCGAAGTGTGACGTTCGGAGTTTGTAACAGGTATGCACACTTTATCCTGGCATGCTTATTTTAAAATATTAATACGGTTGGTTTCTTACTTATACTATTTTAATATTCCATTAGGGTATAACTATATATACTAAAATTATGATACTTTAACAGTTAAGGAGATAATATCTAGTTAGTCGACTTTTCACTGCACCCTGTGTAACTTTATCCTGCCATCACTCTGCAGGATAAAGTGAATAAATAAATAAATAAATATCTTGGGACATCTTACACAAATCAACCTAGTCCCACGGTAAGCTCAATTAAGGCTTGTGTTGTGGGTACCAGGCGACGATATATATAATAGATAGATACTTATAGATACTTAGATACATACACAGCCATGACCAAGGAACAAACATTTGTGATAAATAAATACACAAAGAATGCCCTCGCCGGGATTCGAACCCGGAACCTCCAGCTTCGTAGGCAGGGTCACTACCAACTAGGCTATTACGGAGGCCGACAAAATGATCGTTTGTGAAAAAGCTATTTATACAAAGTTTTTACGAACTTGCGCTATATGCAGGTAATTGCGTATGTATGTTTGAGGGTATCATGTCTTTCTACAGAATTTCATTTTACCGAATATCACTTGCCAACCCATGTTTCGCAGATGATTCACTTGGCATGTAACCCTGTTAAACTTCGAATCTGTCTTGTCAGGCATCAGAGTAGTTTGATGGGGTGAGCTCGGAGCTTTAGGCTAAGACGGTGGCTTTGAGGGCTGCTTCTGAGTGCTTAGAGCAGCTATGAGCCGTTGGTGCTTCTACGCAACTGCCTTACCAGTACGACGCCGCGCTTAACTTCTACTTTAAGCTCAGTTTCATCTTGGATGTTTCAACAGGAGGCAGTTAAATATGACAATTTTCTTAAGCAAAGATGTCTCAACGTTCTTTACGAAACCAGTAGTGCAAAACGACATTCCCTATTCGTTTCGGAGGTCTTAAGATTCGCTGAATGCTGTAAGGGACGCTAGGGTCGTAGCGTTTCCTACTTCCTTTCATGCGTCGGCAGGTATTTTTGCTAAAATCTTGTCTATAAGCCTACCTTTCGTGTGGAAGGCTCTGGACGTATGATCGGTTCGCTCTTTGGGAGAAGCGTATCCGAACAATCCCAATTCTCAAAAGCTATGGGCTGATGTTTTGCGCTCATTTAGCAGCATTGTGGAAGGTGCTAACTAGTGTTGTGGAGGATATCACACGGTTTAAAGCGATGAGGCAGCCCGAGTTCTGGGCCTGATTCCATGCACTACTGTCGCCACGACTAGGAAAGGTACTCGATAACGATACATTGAGAATGGGTGGGATCCAAGGTGTGCGAACCCCATCTGTGCATATATGCAGAGCGTCAGTAGAGATGAAGGGCACTACGGACTGAGTTGTTCCCGTTCTGCGGGGCGTTCGAGACACCATGTGATTAAGGACTTGGTCTCGGCTCTCGCCGAATGTTCCCTGCCTAGCAGGGCTTCAGGACTTAAACCGTACAGATGGCAAGAGACCGGATGGCTTAACGCTGGTTCCCTGGGCATGGGACCGCTGCCTGCTTTGGGATGCTAAGTATGGGCAATTGGGCAGTATATTTGGGCCTTCGCATCTGTCGCAGACATTGCAAAGAATGCTGCCAAGATCAAACATCTGAAACCAATTTGCAACTTAGAACCAGCTTACGAATCTGTTCCCCGTTCCAGTTCTCACCTTGTCCTTGTGCTTTTGTTTGCCGTCGAGCGCGGTAATGCTGCAAGCACGTTTGGGAAGGGTGGCATCCATCAACAATGTAAACAATCCTAAAAACCAGCATTATTTCATAATCACGCACTTTTAGAACACAATTAACTTAAAACCTGCAACCTTGTGTTCACATACAATTTTCCGGATACGATAGGTGCAAATACATAAATATTAGGGCGTAAGATAATAACGGTTGATATATTTTAAGTTTAGGTTTAATAAAATACTTGAATTATTAGTGGTAAACTTGTTTTTTCATTTAAACTCTCTTTAACCTGCCATATTTTCCCTACAACCCTGTCTTGTCACTTTCTCCTGTATGTCTAAAATTTCAACTCGCCATAACTTCTATGTTTTTCGGACTAGTTCGTTCCCTTTCACAAATTTGGTATCGTTGATGAACTCAAAAACATATTCAAATCTGAAAAAAAACACTTTCATTTTTTTCATTTACTTTACCCTGCCGATGCCACTTTTATGAGAACAACCCATACACAAGGTGCCCGGGAGGGAGGGGAAAAAAATTAGGAACATAATCCTAAACATATTTAGATATTACTAAAATCTCTTATGAAGTTCACTGGATACTGGATATTTCAAAGATAAATTTGAAGGGTTAGTGATAAGGTAATTTTTTCTCTTAATAACAAATACAATCAGAATAACGGAAGGCCATGAAAACTAATAAATTACCTTTTTACATTTGATTTCACCCGTCACGTGAAATGCACCGCAATTATTAAGAAGTAATTTATTTTTCATAATTACTGTTTTCAAAAATATAGGAAAGTCTTCCTTACACAAAATGTGCTATTTACAATATTTAAGGTAGTTACCGTCCATGTGGCATTCGATTTTTCCACCCTGTATAAGACTAATGCGACATAGGTCCAAAGAGGAGGCCTATGTTCAGCAGTGGACGTCTTATGGCTGAAATATGATTGACGATGATAATGAATTATTCCCGCAATTTCATGGGACTCTGGTCAATGCTGCACAATAGTATAATCTATCATAATAAGTCTGAATCCGCAGCAGTAAAAACTTTTTGAACAGCTCTCGTAATTGAAAATATGCTTATTAATCAAAATAAAGAAAATAAATCTGATTACCGTAGACTTTTTCTAACAAGTTTCTATAATTACTTTATTTAGATGCCCTGCGGGGAAAAAATAAGGAATAATGAAAGGAATGTTTCTAAAATTTAAAAATCATTATTTTCTGTTTTTAAATTTATGAAACTGAAGTTACAGAGTGTTTTTACTAGCATTTTTGTATTCAACACTACAAATCGTTCGTTGATAGCTAAAACTCACTAAGTAACAAATATCTACTTGAAATAAAGCTCGTTCCTCAGGCTTAGACAAGTTACCAATCGCTAACGCTTAATCGTCAATCGTAAACGAATGGCAGCTATCTTTGTCGCACTAATATGAAAGAGTGACAGAGAGGGAAAACTACGATACGCTACTAAGCGCTAGCAATTGGCAACTTGGCTGAGCATCTAGTTCAGATTCAATACTGATATACGAGGTTGTTAAGAGTAGTGACAGTTTTTATAGTGAGTTTTGCTTGTCAGCCGACATAAATGACATAATGCTTGGTAGACAAGCAAAAATATGCAGAATCCACGAAATCATAGTAAGATTTGGTTGAATTCCAGAGTCGTATCGTAATCCACGTGAAGAACAGGGTGTGAAGCCAAGATATCAATCGATAACCTCAGTCGCAAACGAAACGCAACAGTTTTTACCGAACTAAGTAATATACAAGAGAGAAAAAACTACGATACGCTACTAAGCGTTAGCGATTGGCATCTTAATTTAATTACACAATATTATATCTTGCCTGTTGATAGATATCGGTACTAATAAATGAGTCAAAGCGAAATGTATTATGTGATACATGTTACGCACACAATATTGGTCGAGACTGCAACTGCCCATTACTCCCATTAGTAGTAATGGCCTTGGGATATCAATTTCAGTTTAGTAAAAGTCCTGACTGACTGACTCGCTGACTTAAATCAACGCCCAGCTCCAACCACTGGTTTCCTAAAGATTACACGTTTGCTTTGGCACGTAGGTTACTTTTAAGATCTAGGACTTCACTAAGAAATGTTTTTTTAAAAATTCATTCCATAAAGGGGTGAAATGGAGGTCCAATGTTTGTATGAGGAAATAAGACTAGTTACACTATTTTATTCCAAACTTTACTGAATGAGGAGTAGGTACTCATAATAAATTAGCGACCTTGTGTCAGGTTTTTTAACAATAATTCAACCCCTCTATGGGAGTCAATATTTGTATAGGTAGCGAAATAAGATTAGTCAGACTATTTGATTCAAATCGTTACAGGAGTACACTAGAAATAAGTGAACAAGTTAAAGTTTTTCCAATATTCATTCCATAAGGGGGTGAAAATGTGGGTTCAATGTTTTGTATTAAAAAACAATATAAGTTAAGACTATTTTATTTGAAACCTCGCAGAAGTAATCCTCATAATAATTGAGTGACTAGGACGGTACGTGATTCAGGTTATTATTTTAAATTCACCCCTGAAGAGATCTTTTTAGGGTTCCGTAGCCAAAATGGCAAAAACGGAACCCTTATAGATTCGTCATGTCCGTCTGTCCGTCTGTCACAGCCGATTTACTCGGAAACTATAAATGCTACAGTAACAAAATTTGGTAAAGCTATGTGTTGTATGAACCGCTACAGGATAATGATACTAAATTGTAAAAAAAAAACCATTGGGGTGGGGGCCCTCCATACATGTAACTGAGGGATAGAAAATTTTTTTTAGTTGTATATAAGCGTGCGGGGTATTAATAGAAAGGTCTTTAAAAATGATATAAAGGTTTATAAATCTTATTTTTATTTAAGCAAATCGTTTTCGAGATATCAGCTCTCAAAGTCTGAAAAATGTGTCCCCCCCCCTCTATTTTTTAAACTACGCAATATGAAATTCTAAAAAAATTATATGTTATGCACATTAATAAACTCTATCAACGATTTTTGATTTGATTAAATTATCTCTTATAGTTTTCGAGGTAGGTTGATTTAACTGTATTTTTTAATAATAAATTGATAAAGGTACGGAACCCTTCGCGCGTGAGTCCGACTCGCACTTGGCCGGTTTTTTTAACCATAAATTACATTTTTAAAAGATGAAATAGTAAGTCGAATACTGTATTAAACCATATCAGACACGGATGAAGACCCGGTGGAAATCTAGTATTTAATAATGACGAACGCTTAAAGCTTCCACAATTTCCGCACATCATTTGTACTATGACTATGACATTAGGCTAACGTATTAAACAAAATCCGTCGTTAGTCTCGTTCAAAGGAAATATTTTAAATGTGTATGAAAGAGTGTCGTCGTTTAATATACAAAGGGTTTTCTTACAGTGAATTTAACCTACCGTGCCGGTATTCGTGTGCACTTACAAAATAGATGCGCACAAAGCTTTGTCTATTTACTTTTCATAAACCCCTACCCTCCTTTTTAGGGTTCCGTAGCCAAAAAGGCAAAAATGGAACCCTTATAGACTCGTCATGGCCGTCTGTCCGTCTGTCCGTCTGTCACAGCCGATTTACTCGGAAACTATAAATGCTACAGTAACGAAATTTGGTAAGGATATGTGTTGTATGGACCGCTACAGGACTATGATACTAAATTGTAAAAAAAAACCGGCCAAGTGCGAGTCGGACTCGCGCGCAAAGGGTTCCGTACCATTATCAATTTATTATAAAAAAATACAGTTAAATCAACCTACCTCAAAAACTATAGGAGATAATTTAATCAAACCAAAAATCATTGATAGAGTTTATTAATGTGCATAACATATATTTTTTTCAGAATTTTATATTGCGTAGTTTAAAAAATAGAGGGGGGGGACACATTTTTCAGACTTTGAGAGCTGATATCTCGAAAACGATTTGCTTAAATAAAAATTTGATGTATAAACCTTCATATCATTTTCAAAGACCTTTCTATTAATACACGACACGCTTATGTACAACTAAAAAAAAAATTCTATCTCTCAGTTACATGTATGGAGGGCCCCCACCCCAATGGTTTTTTTTACAATTTAGTATCATAATCCTGTAGCGGTTCATACAACACATATCCTTACCAAATTTCGTTACTGTAGCATTTATAGTTTCCGAGTAAATCGGCTGTGACAGACGGACAGACGGACAGACGGACATGACGAATCTATAAGGGTTCCGTTTTTGCCATTTTGGCTACGGAACCCTAAAAAACCATTGGGGTAGGAGCCCTCCATACATGTAACTGAGGGATAGAAAATTTTTTAGTTGTATATAAGCGTGTGGATTTATAGAAAAAGTCTTTGAAAATCATATGAAGGTTTATAAATCTCATTTTTATTTAAGCAAATCGTTTTCGAGATATCAGCTCTGAAAGTCTGAAAAATGTGTCCCTCCCCCTCTAGTTTTTAAACTGCGCGTTATAAAATTCTAAAAAAATATATGTTATGCACATTAATAAACGCTATCAACGATTTTTGATTTAATTAAATTATCCCCTATAGTTTTTGAGGTAGGTTGATTTGATTGTATTTTTTTGATAATAAATTGATAATTGTACGGAACCCTTCGCGCGCGAGTCCGACTCGCACTTGGCCGGTTTTTTTTACACTGTATCAGCAACGCGCAAATTGGGAAAAACGTAAACGATTACGAAAGCGATTGATTCGTAATGTCTATGTATACTCGGTGTTTTCCAACTCACTAATAACTCCCACACACCGTATATGTATGTAAGTCGTGTTGAGAAACTTTTAGTAAAAAACGAACGCCGAAATCGCAAAAAACTAATTACCTACTTTCCCATAGAAAATGTCGAGATCACGTAACCATTAAGTATGAAAAGTCTTTGTTTTGCAATTTCGGCATTGGTCCCATACAAAAAATTGCTCAACTATGACTTACATATAGGTACGGTGTGTGCGAGGTTGTTAGTGACCCAGAAAGCACCATTTAAATAGATGGCTTTTTATATTGCATAGGTATGCAAGGTATGCATAGGTATGCAAGGTACCTACGGCCCAATTGTCATTTTGGTAGAAGCACGCAAAGCTATAGTATAGTACTTAATCAAACTATTTATAAACAAAATATCCTCACATTAGAAATGTATATTTAAATATTGATCAAACAGGTTACTCGCGTAATTTTAGTCGATAATCAGAAATGTAGGTCTCCTAAACACTGTTTGTTTAATAGCGCCAAAGAATTCTATATTCTGTCGTAGTTGTGTCCTCCGCAAGTTTCAATTGCCGCAAGTGAGAGCGCTGGAGTGCGAAGGCGGTCTGTCTCGAGCGTCCTTCAGCCGCTGAATAATAGAGCCCTAGGCCGCGGACAGAAATGGATCGACCTAGTTTATGTTTTTACGTAAGTATTTTTCATTCTAAAACACAAAATCAAACACGGAATAGCGTATCTTTATCTTAAAATGTACGAGCAAATTCATATAAAACGCGTTGTTGTTTTATGCGTTAATCGCAGCATTAGATGCATCCGATCTTGCCAATTTCGTAAAAAATCGTGCGTCTAACGCTGCGATTAACGCATAAAACAACCGTGCGTTAGGCCAATCAGTATAATTATGTTTACAAATTATTTTAACGTTTGTGTCCGAATAAAGACTAAAACATTATGTCCCTGTTATGTAACAAGTAAATAAAATATATGCAGCAAACAGAAGCAGTTAATTTCAGTATCTGAGTAAAGGGTCCTTGCCGCGCTCGGTTTTATAACCCTGTATAATGAAGCAGTCGTTTGCATCCCGAAGAATCCTTAGTTTCCATTTCCATGATGTAATTGATTCTGTATACTACGAGCTCCTTGTATTTATTTCACGAAAGAAACATGAAACATCAACAGTAATTGAATATTACAAATTGAAAAAAAAACATAGGAGTAGTAGGAAAAGGAATTGTGGGTAGGTTTTTTTCTTATTAAAATAACTTTATTCATAGATATTGAACATCAAGCACATACACTGTGTTATTAAAGGTATGTTAATGCATATAAATTATTAGTTTTAGTTGGGATAATATGCTGTTGCCATTTTCACATAGTTACTCGTGCCCGGCGTTGGTAAAGTCGGTATATTTTCTTTAGTTTTATTATTTCTATACATAGGTACCTAAGTAGTTTTACTACTTAAAACACAAGTCAAAAATATTCAATAAAATCATTTGATTTGTAAATAGAATTCTAAAAAAATACTTTGCCATTGGTAATAAAAATGATTACGTTAAAAATACCAGGTTTGCATTGCTTTACTTTATTATATTACAAAATATAAAAAATAAACGTGATTTATATTCAAGTGGACTACATTAAAGGTACCACAAAATGCTGAAAACGTTTTACTATTTGCACCTACATACTCGTATAACTAAGTATGCTGAGTTTTATGCAACCGCAGAAACACGGCATTGTCCGCGTATTAACTAGGATATTGTGCCAAATTAATTCCGAGGTAAAGCCGTTTAAAGTTATCTCTGTATGAAAAGCACAGATTTAACAATAACAGAGAATTTCACGCCTTTGTTATACGCTACCGTTTCAGAATAATTATTATTTAAATCAACTTCATTAAACATATGTTAGCATAGTGCATTTTTATAAATAACTATTACATACACGCAAATTTCGTTTTCCCTTATTTTTTTGCTTTAGAATTGTATCATTAAAACTATGTATTTACGTACCTAAGATATAATGAAGTACTAGCTTAATGTATTTAAATAACTACATAATGGTTTTGGTTTGATTAAAATCACAAAAAGTAAATAAACTGTATCATATCAAATCCGATTTTCAAATATCGAGCTTAAATAAAACGAATTTTAACAGTTTTTTCACTGCATCCAGGTTTGTTAATTGAAAACCTGTAATCTCTTTGACTACATCTATCGCAGTTCGTATTCCACTTCCACGTTCACAAATTACAAAAAAAAATGAATATTCGTTCACATCTGGCGTTGAGTCACAGTTTAGATACAGGAATTTCATTTGGCAGTGGTCTTTACGGAAACAGTGCAATGAAGAAGAAGAGCACATCACACCGCATTTTGATTCATATAATAACCATATTTTAGCCAGAATGTCTTATGACTAATACTGCCGTGAAACTAAAGTATTGAAATATAAACTTTAACGGGCTATACTTTGGTAACCCATAGTTACAACGAAAATATTGTGACATGTTTCGATCCATTTAGAGGCTACCCTACAGGAGCACCATTGGCCAAAGATCGACATGCCCTGTTTAGATTGATGCTAGCCTGCAATACTTGTCAACTTTCTACGAGAGTGGTGGTTAATATTCATTAGATATAATTGTCAAAGTAATATGGGAAAAAGTAAGTATTAAAACCTAAAGAATTAATTAAAGATCTCTAATGATAACAAGAGAAGTAAAAACGTACAACTATTTGAATATAGTAAATAGATGTGTTATTATGTAATTTACGTAAGAATTTGTAGGTATTTACAGATAAGTATTTTACATTTTTAACTAACTAGCGCCCCTCCTGTATCGGTGAATTGACAAATCTTTCTACTAAATCAAAAGTAACTTACCTAAATGAATAGGTAACAATTTCTTAGTTGTATGCTCACTAAAATAACAATTTATTTACAGAACAGCGACCACTAAGTTCGCATGGTAGACCCGCTTCGGGGAATACAAATAAATACGAACGAAGCAGGCTTTTCTTAGCAATTTCCGACGGCCCAGATAGGAGTCAGGGACACGTGAAATCAGAAGTCAACCTATATCTATGCGAGACGACACTGGGAGGGATATTCCGCCTGTGATAAATAGGTATCGCGACGGAATCGTGGCGTCTACAACAGTTATCCGTTTTCATTCCATTGTTAGGTGAGAGAAGACAAGTCAAACTCTCAGGCAAAGCAACACAACTTTAACCTCCCAATCTACGACATTTATGCGTAATAAGAGAGCTAAATAAAGGCACTTCTCGAAGGTGTTCGACTCGTCTGATTTCAGCAAAAGATTGGAATAAACTTTCTAGTCTCTGTTTCAAGTCGAGCGCTTGACAAAAACGACTTGTGAGCCAGCAAATTGGATTAGATTCGGACGTGTCTGAGAACGCTCTGTAAGCAGAATAAATTACAAGGAATTTGCTCATTTAGACACGACACGTTACGATACGATTTTAAGCTAAAGTTTTAAAAATAGGCTGTACGCTTAGCACATGATTGATATGTCAGTATGTCGCCGCGAGATAGATTTTCCATCTTTTACCAACTATATGAATAAAAGAGGGATGGATAGTCTATCTCGCGTTGACATATTGTCGCACTGATCCTGTGCTAAGCCTACTGGATAGGTTTTGTCAAGTTTAGTGCCGGGTTGCCGACATCATCATCATCATCATCATCATCAGCCTATGATAGTCCGTTGCAGGACGTAGGCCTCTCCTATTAATTATGCGTATAGACGCATTAGGAGGTAAATGCCCATAATCGCCACGCTGGGCAAGCGGATTGGCGATCGCAGTAATGTGTCCACTATGATGACGCTGCTGCCCATCATCAATCTTTTATCAAATAATAGTCAGTGACACTTCAATCCCTTAGACATGCCGACATGCTTAAACTAAATTTCGGATGGTTAATTTTTTTCGTTCAATTGTCGTGTGTCGTCTTAGAACTACACTCGACATCGTACAACTGCTATCCAAGTTGTCAGAATAGGTCTGCTGATTTAGTGGCTTAATCGAACGGCAGTGAAACCTTATTACCGCGGACCAATGGGACCAGAATCCGGTATCCTTTGCCTCCCTAATCTGTGATTAGTGACACAATTATATTAAAACAAGTATTTGACCTCGTTCGCTACTATAATTACCAACGGGTTTTTGCAATTAATTGGGTAGCAACTAGCAAAATCACGTAAATACTTATTACAATAAAATTTTCACACTTCGAAATTTCAAGAATTATGCTTGATTTTTTATATGTATGTTAAGTAGAGGTCCAGTGTTTATAATCCATACCTTTTTGCAATTGGGAGACCATGAGCAACCGTTGGCCGTCTTTGAATTATCTTCCTGTGGAAGTTCCGATTTTGATGTGAATTTGCACCCTAATAGAAATAATATCATACAACATTAGGGTTCATGATTTGTTCTTCCGCGCACACAACTATCCTGTACATCGATTTGCGGTTTTGGACGTACACATACTACTGCCGGTGGAACCTTGTACAAAAGATAAAAAAGATTTTAAGCTCTCAAAAAGATGATGATTCAGAAGTGTTCGTCAAGGATTTACTAGTTACACATAATAAACGAATTTATTATTCTTAAATAAATGTAATATATTAGTACACAAATTCATCTTCCGAAATTATCAACACCAAAACCCTTTTACACGTTCAAGCTACACACCATTAACCGCGAACATCGCTCGCGTGCCACCTTATCTGCAATTAACAAAGATGTGTAAATCTAAGTACCCAATTACACCTGTACAAGTACCTACTACTTCAGTAATGCTCCTGTCACTTCGCGAGATAATGCCGACCCGCGACATCGCACCAAAGAACGGGAGTGTAATTAACTGGGTAGTATGAATTCCCTTGTTTCTCGAAAACATGTAACACAGTACGTACAGTGTTAGTACGTAGGCTTGGCATACTATATGAGATTAATCAGAGAACATTGTGTACAGTGATGCTAGCATGAGCGAGTCTAGAGATAAAATGAGTAAAACAATATTCAGTACAATCATACAATTCTGTGCAAGATCTGTAAAGAAAATGACAAGTTACCTTAGTAACCTTATTATTTTTGATAAGCATCGTGCTTTTAGTTCCCAAAACATTTAGTAGTCAAGGTTTCGTATAAAAACAGTGATACCAGCATGACCTAATGTCCACGACGTCTACTGTAGTCATAAAACAAATCAAATACAATATTCAATCAATTTTAAATACTTACAGAGTTTTCATACGAAACGAAAATTCAAGTTATTGTTCGCCTGCATCAATCCTGCACTGAGCTTTTATATGAACAACAGTGATATTATTAATATAATAGGAATTTCTCCTTCTTCATCTTTATTAGAGTTTATGTTAGGTTCCCGAGCCTTACGGCCCATTTCACAATCCCGGAAAAAAAAATATCTGTCAGATAAAATGAACACTATCTTTTTCCCTAGGCACATAAAGGAAATGACAGTTAACATTTATATGACAAATATATTTTACTACGACCATTCTTGATCCATTGTGATCGCCACATATACATATACTTACATAAGTTTAGATATGTAGTTAAACATTTTATCTAAATTTCAGTGAACAAGTATTTTTAGTTTTAATTTGTTCTTTTCTTTTGTAATTCTTTGTTTATTTGTATGGAATAAAGTATTTGGTGGACATGTTTATGTAAGCAATTAGATCGAGTCTTTTTTGCATGTTACGAATCAAAACATAGTATTCCTAATTCCTACAATATATAAATTGATTGGAACACCAAAACTGGGAATATTTTATTTCATTAATATTTGTCAGCGAGTGTGCTAGTCCCATTCGTATTATTTATGAGACACTGCAGTGCTCAGGTGATCGTTAAGGGACTTACCCTCGTATGTTACAATGTAACAAGGAGCGTTTTATATATAATTATGTACATGTTCTTAAATACTAATGCTAGCTAGCATCTGGCAGTTAAATAAATACATACTATTTCAGGATCCTGAAGCCAAAATGGCAAAAACGGAACACTTATGAATTCGTTATGTCCATCTGTCCGTCTTTCGCAACCGATTTACTCCGGAACTATAAGTACTACATACAACAATTAAATTTAATAAAGATTGTTTTATGAACCGCTAAAAAATTATGATATAAAATACCCTACGCCCGCTTTTCAAGTGATATATACCTAGCTAATAAAGATGGTAATTTTCCATTCAAAAAAATAATGTGATGGTGATGCTTGTTAGTAAACTCTTTCAACGAACAAACTATATTTGCAGCCTTTACCTTTTGCTGCATTTAATACTTTTATGTACGCGTTTAACTAGCCAGTTTTCTATTTACTAATTAATACGTCATGATATTTACATGAAATTTATATTTTGGAAAACTTAATAAAAAAGAACCAAGGGGTTAAATTACTTACCCATCAGACATTCATAGCGATGTTCATCAACTATAAATGGAATTTCTAAGCTATCAATCAGCAAGGTACTAATAACTATCGTAGTCCGGCTTAATTATTGATTCGTCTTAACGCCAAACTTGGACCTAGTTATAAGGGTATTCAGCCCGTAAACGGCAACTTAGTAACTATAGCTCCTTATTCAGCTCGAGTAGCTTTTGAACACAATCTCGACGAGTTCCGCTGGTTCAGGACATCGCTTTCTCGTTTCATTTTATCGGTTGTTTGACTTGCGGCTTTAACATCCTGCCAACCAAGAACTCTGCCCTGTAAATTTTAATGCTCGAGGAAGTTTGCTTTTAGCAGCTTAGTTAACTAGTATTTAACTTGCTGTATTTAAAAAGAAATAATTGCGCATAATCTTTTTCACGAAGCGAGTGGGTCGTGTTTAATTGCCATGCTTCTTTTTTCAGGGCGTAGCTCGTAGTACTTTCGTTACTTACTGTGTATATATTAAGGCTTTTACTTTTTCTTGTAACCAATTTATAGGTTGAGCGTATAAAAGTGACAGAGTGATTTGTGTTAGGGAAGAGGGTTCCGGCGGCGGGCTGGGCTCGGAAGCGGTCCGTAACTGACTCCTGCGCCGTGTCGACACTATCCGACCACAATGCTAATAGACTTCCTCTCCCCTAAGTGGCTAAAATGGAACACGTAACAGTTTCTACGGCAGAATTTATTAGCGTAGCACATACGAACTGATTACATGGAGACAAAAACCCAGTACCTAGATGACGTTACTGGTGCTGACAGCGTGAAGAACAGGCAAGAACAAAGGAACTCGTGAACCAAATCTAAAGCGAAACAAGAATTTCATATTGGCTAAAGCAATAATTCACGCTAAAGAAAGTTAGCTTTTAGCGTTGCATGTCGTATAAAACGCGATTTTATCGCGTTTATTCCACAACAACTGTATTTGGTGGGCGGGCCCAGGTGTAAAGGAGATTTAAAGTTCATTGCACAGTTAAAGGGCGGGACCTGCGCACATATATCTCGGAACCGCTTTGATAAACCCTCTACAACAATGTGCCCCCGAGGAGACCGAGACGTATAATCTTTAAACAACTTTCCAGTTTACAAAGCAGGTGTTTCAGCGCCTCTGCGTTGTCGTGTCATAATCTTCTTAGAAAAACAAAGCTTCCCTTTTGATAACAAAAAAATATTTTTGTGATACGTTAGCCGATAATTTTCTTAACTTAATTACTTTTTGTTTCGTTACATTTTATCTATTTCTAGCCTTTTATGTAAATACTATGTTGGAGCAAATATCTGAGCAGCGCTCTATTGTCATGGTGTTAGAATATGATGAGGGGTACGTTATTTTGAACATTTATTTTAATGGCGACTGTACATCATATCATCTTTACAAATAGGCATTTACTAATTACATATTCTTTTAAAAGTCAATATTTTGACTAATCGTTGATACCTACAGCTGTAAGTACATACTAAGAATAGTTATTTAGTTGCTACGTTCGTTTTGGTTTGGTTCGCACGTTGCTAAGTAGATTACGATTTTAATATAATTATCTTTGTTTGTTTTGGTTTAAAAGTTATTTCACCGGATTCTAAAATATGGACACGTAAACCCTTAACAGTCCACGTAATTTTTTTTTGCAAGGTGCCTTATATACAGTTCTACCAATAATTTTTAATTATAGGTAGAGTGTACTGTTATGCATTTTTTTTATTATACATATAATTATCGTGACATACGTTATGTTGTTATTTTTAGTTTTTATATTCCAAAAAATAAAAGTTTATTTTGACTCCCCTGTAAAGTTTATAAAACCCACGTTATTGAAATAGTCTTTCAAACGTGAAAATGGTGAAAGTCGGATTAAGAAACGTGAAACATTATTTCACGTTTCTTAATCCTTGAAATGTATCGAAGAAAATACTTACCCATTCGAAAATCAACAGCAAACAATACACTACAGAAACTCAAATCTTCAATAACCCGACAGGCAACATAATGATTAATAGCTTTTTAAGGCTACACTTCACCCCTATCACAAAGTAACAAGGTGCATTTTACAGCCGAAAGGGCAGACAGGCCGATCTCATTAAGCCAACAATAGAACAGACAACCTATAAATCATGCTACCTATTGTGTACCCGCGGCTTGCACGTTGCCTCATTACTGGCGCACAATTATGACGCGTCGAAGCCTCCATGACGACCCATAATCAATATATATATATAAATATCATGATTCGAGACTTTTAATCTTGATATTATGAATTAAAAAAATATAATTGACTGGACTGTCGTGTTTTTTTTTTTTTGGCAGCTACATAGCCTGTCTAAACAAAAACTACAGCTTAATTTGACCACCGAAGTTCTGTCACAACTACTGAAAACGGAAGAAACAATAAAGCAAGTACAATGTCATCGCAGTGAAGTCGTAAAAATCGGTAGTTCGGGTTAGTTTTCTGTCTATCTCCTGTCAAATTTCGAAGCAGGATAAGCTGATAATTCACGAAATTCAGTTACGCTTTACGTCACTCTCAATTTGAAAGAATGATCAGGTGTAATTCATTCTATACAAAAGATCTCTCGTCCCTCGTTTCGTGTCAGTCTAGGATTTGCTAAGTAATTAACTTAATTCGAGGAAAACAACTTTTTGTGCACCTAATTGCCAATATTCGTTTCCAATATCACAGAAATCCTAAAATGGGGTACATTACTTAATCGTACAAGTAAACTAAATAAATACTTAGGTCTTCAATGTCAAATTTTATTTTGAATTAGGTATTCTTACAATATAGAATAAGAAGATATGAGTAAAGTTTTTTTTATTCAACGGCATTAATTGTTTGTGGCATTAATTACCAAGGACTTCGAAGTGAAGGTTGGAGTACACCAAGGCTCGGCACTAAGCCCCTTACTATTTAACATAGTAATGGATTACATCACTAAAGATCTACAGAAACCGGCACCATGGACACTTTTATACGCCGACGATATAGTGTTAGTTGCGGAAACTCTACAGACCGTACAAACCGACCTAAATGCTTGGGTAATGGCCTTGGAAAGTAAGGGGTTGAAAATCAGTCGTGAAAAAACAGAATACATGTTCTGCCATTTATCGAAAGCAAGACCGAGTGCCATTGCAGTACCGAATATCGATGGAGTCCCGATAAAGAGGGTGGAATCCTTTAAGTATCTGGGTTCTATAGTTTCACAACAAACCACCGCAGAGAAGGACATACAACATCGGATATCATCTGCCTGGCTGCAATGGAGATCACTCTCTGGTGTTTTGTGTGATCCCCGAATGCCTGTAAAAATTAAAGGCCAGATCTACAAGCAAGCCGTGAGACCAACATTGCTTTACGGTTCAGAGTGCTGGGCTGTAAGGCAATCGGACGAGCAAAAACTTCACACCACCGAGATGAAGATGCTTCGGTGGGCAGGTGGTGTCACAAGGCTGGATAAAGTGCGAAACATTCACATTCGGGGATCATTCAAGGTTGCTTGCATCGCTGACAAAATGAAAGAAGGCCGACTACGGTGGTATGGGCACGTCATGAGACGAGATCATACGCACATGACAAGATCAGTACTGGACATGCAGGACGGTGCCCGAGGCCGAGGTCGACCGCCGACAACATGGATGAGCACTGTGACAAAAGATTTGAGAGCGGCAGGCATTGATAGGAGTATGACAGCGGATAGGATAAAGTGGCGAAATGGTATAAGGAGGGCCGACCCCAATTAGATATGGGAATAATAATGGCCAGGAAGAAGAAGAGGCATTAATTGTTTGTTGTATTTATACGTGTCTTATTGTGAAGTAATGAAAAATTTGTCCTTATCTTAGTTTCTGAGTAAGACTTAGAAGCAAAGCTGTTTAAAATAATGCTTGAAGTTGTACATGTCCAAAATTATGAAAATATTTACAAAATTTCTTACCCAAATATGAGCATTGTTTCAGAGCTGATAACTTTATAAGTCCCCCAGTCTAGTATGGAATAAACTAAGCGGTACCGTCTGCAATCTACGTGATTTATGAATTTCATTTTAACTGAAACAACCGGTTCTTTTCTTCCCATCCAAACGCGAGTAACGAGAGTCTTGCCTTAATAAAGAAAAGCGAGAAAGTAAAGAATGCATCAGAATAAGCGGAGGAATAGCAACCGCAACTTTTTTATCCGATGGAAACGCTCTCAGCTTTTCCTGTTATTGCACGAACGCTGCTTAAAATATAATACCCGCCAGTAAAATACCAAGCATTCAATAAAGATTGATTGTTTCATATAATATTACGGATATGAAATTGACATTTAGTATTCAAAACATCGATGGAGTACATACTTTTCGATTTAATCGAAATACTTTCAGTCACATTCTTTACATTTCTGCAATCTTAACAGCGGAGAAATGTATGTCTTTGTGGTAGAAATTTACGGATTTGGACACCTTAAACTAAAATCAAAGGTCTTAGTCTTAGAACAGGGATGACGACTGTTAAAATAGTACATTACGACACAAGTGCGAAAAACATGAAATTCGAAACGAGTGGCGATGTTTCAAAACACGACCGATAGGCAGTGTTTTAAATCGACACAAGTTACGAATTTCGTTTTTGCACGTGTCTCGTACGACGTTTTTTAGTACGGATGGCCCTCCGAAGTTTCGAACCTGATGTAAAATGACACACTTCTCGCACTAGAGCCTAAAAATACACCATCTGTACTAAAATAAATTATTTCACATTATGGACGGCATAACACGGCACGAAAAAATTATTACTAAAATGTAGATTTCAGGATTTTTTATACAGAACTTCTATTTAATAAATCGGAATGAATTTTAAAGAGTAGGTCATTTGGCAGTACACAAATGTGACGTCACTTTTGTGTATTTCATATGAAACTGCATAGTATCGATCGTTTTGACAGTTCGAAAAAAGATTTTGATTTGACTAGCCAGTCATCATGCCTACTGGCCAAATTCAGCATTCATCTGTAAGCCATTTTTGATATACCGCGAATTATGTTTAATATTAGAATTAATGGTTACAAAGCTGGTTAGACCTCATACGGTAACCCAGTCTTGTAAATGTTTGGGTTCATCGAGTGCGATGAAGGACGCTGTTTCAGCATGAACTTACGTAGTAAGGTTCAAAATTTCCCGGCTAAATACATAAAAAGAATAGTCGCGAAAAGATAGCCGAAACTGGTTGAGATGAAAAATAGACTCATTGACTAGTCCTATACAGGTTTTATGTGGTTCAACTAACTTTCAAGAACCTTAAAAAACCTACCTAAGGTGACGTCTTCAAAATACATGAAATTCACCGGATTGATTGGTAAAGTTTTTATATAAAAATACATAACCTTTACTGGGCAAATTTTTAGAACGCCCGTGCAAAACAAATATGGAGTTAATTAGTGTCATTTATAATAAATATTGGTCAGTTTTTAAAAATGAACTTCACTTTGCAACTATTAAGTGGAACAAACTTTTGCATTAACTTCGTTATTTTAAAGCCAGCTGCACATTATTTAGAACGGAAACTATTGGACCCAACTACGTACTCGTACCTACAGTAACTGCTAAGTTATCGACTATACTCGTAATAATCCTTAATCTGCTCAGAAATCGCCCTTGAATCCAGTTCACCACAACAGGCCCAAACACATACCAGATGTCATATTAGGTGTGATATATTGTCTGATAATGTTGTTAATGTAGTATTATACTCAATACACTCATACTTTGGAGGTATGGGGGGGGGGTGTACTAAGTCCTTGCCTCGTATTATTAAGTATCAGAATTGAATATGCTTTAAATTATTTACTAGCTAATAACAATAATAACATTTTTAAATAGACGGATGTCAGGGTGACGGGAGGGTTGACGTTTTATCAGTCGTCGAAAATAAAAATGAACACGACACAATACAACACTAAATGTGATGGATTCAAACAAGTTACGTTACGTGGTACTAGGATAACTAAAGTATAAATAATCCAACAGATTTTTAACGAATATAGTAACGCTTTATTGGCTAAATTAGCATTTTTTAAATAGTAAAATTAAGTTTAGCTTGATAGTAACAATAACAGTACCACATTTTTTAAGCTCTTACCGCAAATTGCACACAGAAAAGAATTCCATTTTCAATTGAAAGTACGATGAGGTAATTGTTTTAGGCTACAATTGCATCGTTATACTGAAATGGCTCTTTGTATCTTACTTATGAATAGAATTACGGTCTTATGATGTCTCATACCTAAAATATCTTATTTTATGAAATAAGTTAAACATATGATTTTTGTACATATTGTTGTAGCAATAACGAAATATGTACTAAGGTTTGATACTAAGGTAATGAACAAAAAGCTGGAAGTTTTGAATTCTATAAAACGGCGTAAACTGGAATACCTGAGACACATAACGAGACAGGACAAATATGCCCTTCTACAGTTAATAATACAGGGGAAGATACAGGGTCGCCGACGACCAGGCAAACGAAGAACATCATGGCTTAAAAACCTCCGGGAGTGGTTCGGTATGAGCACTCGATCCCTATTTCGAGCGGCCGTAGACAAGGTTCGCATCCCAAGTAACAATCAAATGTCTTAAGAGGGTATTGAAGATGTCTTGAAGACAATTAGACAAATTCTTGCTGTTGTCTTGGCTAAAACCATTTTGTCCCTGAAGATATCTTGAAGATTTCTCCAAGACTGAGTTTAGACAGAGTGGGCACAGTATTTAAGAAAATGTCAAGACAGAGTTAATACTGATGTTTAGACAAACTTAAACCCTACTTAAGAATGAGTATTTAACTGATCATTAACCTTGGATTTCAAGATATCCTGAAGGTTGACTTAAGACTTATAATTAAACTTACAGATATCTACAATACTTACTTAAGTAAGTAAAACTATACACCCAGCTGCACAAATTCGATCATCTCTTAATTTTAATACGTTTTTTACTAATCGAATCGTATTTTAGAAAACATGGTGAACTCTTTTAGTAAAAAGAGAATTCATTGTGGTTTATCAAAATGGCGATTACTCGATTGGTTTTTCCGTTTAATAAAATACGATTTTTGTCTCTACTAGTATGTAACAATTACAACGCATGATTGTTTATCGAGTAAAATTGATTGAAAGTGCCATAAAACAGACGTGCTTACAAAATACTGGAAAAAGAGCAATCAAAATTTTGAATATTATGTTATTAAATGAAAAAAAATCTTACATACAGCGCAGAATATTACTTTTCGGTATATATTTCAGATATAAGTATTGCTATAACAAAAATCTTACTTCATTGTATTTTATTTTTTATGAACTACGGTCAGAATTATTCATTTTTTTAATATTTAAAGTACAAAATGGCGTTAATTCTTACTATTCTTAACGTAGTATGACTTTAGACGATACTGAATTTTAAAGGTTACTTTAGATAAAGTATAGACAAATTCCATTTGGGGTAGTACTGGTTTAGACACATTATACTAAACTTATCCTTAAAAACCGAATTAGTGTAGATCTTTTTAATACTTAATGGGACGCAGTAGAATCTTTAGTCTGACTTAGTCAATGCAAGTGGCCGTCCAACTAACGGTAATGTTTATGCCACCCAGATAAGACATATTTAAAAGTTTACAGTCAGTAAAAGTAATACATTTCTATGTGAATCCCAGTTAACATCGAGTGGTAAGTGCATAATATATTTTTTAGTCCAATAGGAATACTTTAACCAAAGTTTTATATTTAAAAATCATTAAGCGTAATTGATATTTTTTTTTCACTTTTTATGAAGGCTCTTGCTGGCGAATCACATATAAATGATCTCAATTTTATGATTATTAAGTAATCATATATCTTAATGCCGTCTTGAAGATTTTTTTCATTTCAGTTACAAAAGGATTTAAAAATTCATTACATTGTGGTTTTTCAACACCACAGTAAATTCCAACCGTCATCACAGGCACATCGTTCATCTCATGAATATAGGATTGGCCAGAATTCTATTTTTTAACTTCCGAATGCTGGCAGGTCATCAATATTTATGTTTACATATAAAATCATAAATTATTATCCAAATTTCTGAAATAATGTTAAATATTTTGTTCAAATCCATGATGCCAATATTCTCTTGTACCATAAGATTTGGTATCTACGGACTTTACTGTATTTCTCAGTGTTCTAGCATTTTTTGGCACAACACCTGGATCACGCTGGTTTATAATCTGCAATAAACCATTTATTGCAGTTTAAAGTATGTTGTAATCAATAGATCACTGTCTCAACTGCTCTCTAAAATTGTAATTAATGTAAGCTTTCGATTCCAATTCAATAAAATCATCGCTGTCCTCCGCTACTTCGATTTCCACATTTTGAGCGTCATCTTCTCCTTTCTCTCAATCTACAGTACATGCTAATAATGATACTGAAGTATCACTCGACGATGTACTCGGTAATAAGGAGAACGAAGTTTCACTAATTGCACTAGTAAAGTTTGAAGCACTTTGTCGTGGCACACGATTAGACGGTATTTTTTTATATTTCAAAATACGCCTACGAAAACCACCAGATCTTTTTAAGTTTTTTATTTGATCCATATTCTCTTGGTTCCAGTTTGATAAAAAACGTCCCGTTAATACAATTTTTACTTAAATATGATTTAATGTACTCAAAATGTAATACAACAGTCTTCAGTTAGCCAATTTATAGAGCTTGGTTTTACTGTCATCTTAAGTTTATCTACAAAATCAATTTTTACTTTGCGATACTAAACTAATACTTGAATTATACCATGAGGCCTTAAGTGAGCCTCTAAATAATCTGACTTGAGAAAAAAGTCCTATCTTAGAATTAGTTGTAGACACACTTAATACTGAGCAGTTTAAGAATACTTAAGTAGGTTTTAGGTATTATTAAATTGCTAAAGTAGCGGTAGCTTAAAACTATTTAGTTTTTAAGATTAAAATTACTTAACTGAGTCTTTTTAAATTTAGCTAATTCTTATTTTAGATAAAGTTTAGACATGTAAGATTTAATCACTATTCTTGTTTGCTACTTGGGATTGCTATGATGATCGCTAACCTCCGGTAGGAGATGGCACCGCAAGAAGAAGAAAAGGTTTTGTACAAAACAGTACTTGGTTCCAGGTTGGTAATGTTTTTGTACAATATTCCGCGGCATTTTATGTCTTTTCCAGTATATTTATAACTATAATAAAAGTTCAGAATT
>JALPQI010018918.1:0-18490 GCA_025490895.1 Thaumatotibia leucotreta
AAAAAAACAAAAGGATTTAGGTATAGGACGTAAAAAACTGAAAAAAAAATCGGACTTTTTTTAGTTTTTGACGTTTAACTAAAAAACTATAACTTTTTGATACTAATTGCTATAAAACTATGAAAGAATATGAAATTTGAAAGGATTTGAGCTACCTTGCATTACCCTAAATTATATAGATTTTGAGATACGACATTTCAAAATGTGCCCGTCATTAAGTTTTAAGAAAATAAATGCATGTTTTGAAGCCTCGTATAACCCCAACTATAAGACTTACAGTTATTGTTATCGGCTCAATTTGTTCCAAATTTAATGTAGTTATTATCTACAATTACTTTTTTTTCTTAGCGCGAACGTTTTGCCAATATTTAGTGAATAGCTTTAACGTAACCTAAAATTTGTTTATGTTTTGATAAAAGGGCACTTTATGAAATGTCGTATCTCAAAATATATATAACTTACGGTGATGCAACGTAGCTCAAATCCTTTCAAATTTAATGTTCTTTCTTAGTTTTATAGCAAGCAGTATCAAAAAGATAATAGATTTTTAGTTAAACGTCAAAAACAAAAAAAGTGCGAATTTTTTTCCGTTTTTTACGTCGTATGCCCAAATTATTTTTTTGTTTTTCTTTTAATGTGTATTTTCGTATATATCTATAAGGCTTTTATAATATACCAAAATTGCAGCTTTGCAACTCGACTTGCAATTTGTATGAAAAACTTAGATAGCGGGCCTCCTGCCTTTGGAATTTCGGGTTTATACTTTCAACTACAAAGTTCACTGACCTAATTTTACCCTTAAATTAAAGAATATTAAGTGCGCTATAAGGTCATTATTGCATGTTTTTCGTAGCATAATCAGGTGAGGCGATATTAAGTCGAAAACGTTAGCAAAACACAAAATTTTATCTAGTTTACAAAAAGGGGGTACTTTTTAAAGTCTCGAATCTCTGAAACTATAAGACCTACGGTAATGCATGTTAGCTCAACTTGTTGGAAATTTATTAGTCTTTAAACGTTTATTTACATATGATATCAAAAAACGTAAGGTTTTTTAAATAAAAATCAGAAACTAAAAAATGGTCGTAAATTTCGCAGTTTTTCACGTACTACCCAGCTAGCACAACTTTTTTTTGCTTGCAAAATATGGTTTTATACTGTCCTATGGTGTCTAAACAACATACCAAAAATGCAGCGATACTACTTGATTTGCGAGTTTAGGGTAAAATTATGTACTATTTGACCGTACTAAAACAATTAACTAAACAATTGAATAAAATAAACAATTTAATAGTATTTTTATGAAACCTTGATGGAATATTTTGAGGAAATTGATCAGGTGAATAGTTTTTTTGTATGTTTTATCATGAAAAATAGATCAGGTACAGTATTTTTGTACAGTTTCTGGAAAATGTCGTGTTGAATGAAGACGAGATTATGTAGTTGAGTTTAATGTAGCTTCATTGTTTGCAAGTACTGGAAACTACAAAAATAATTAAAAATATTGTAGCTCATAACGACTTACCTACTGTGCACATGAAATTCATCAAACATTTCCTGAATAGTTGCTTTTTCTTTTGGCGAGAGGAGTATTATTTTCAGATAGAAGCAAAGAGTTCTCTTATAATGTAGTTCTGGTATTGATGAACATTTTCATGGATAAATTTGAGCAGAAGGCATTCGAGAGTTGTCCGAATAGGCCGAGATGCTGGTTACGAAATGTGAATGATATTTTTGCTGTAATTCCTGATAGAGTTGTTGATGTGTTACTAACCTATCTTAATGAAATGCATCCCAAAATGAAGTTCTCATTTAAGAGAGAGGTGGATGGGACACTTCGTTTTCTTGATAGGTTAGTAATGCTAGGTCAAAATGATCGTCGCTCACAAAAAGTATATAGAAAAGCTACCTGCTAACTGGCCTATACCATTATCTCGCAAACCTGTTCTCGCGGTTCTGTGATTCACAATACATGCGAAATGAGTTAATATCATTTATTCACATCACATCATTCGCGTATTTCATTTCACTGCTGGACACAGGTATCTTCTCTCTATTACCTCATGGTATCTTAATTATTACAAATGTTGCAACATGTCAGACGAGACGAGACGTTGGAGAGTTTGGAGAGAAACAGATATGGTTGGAGACAAAGTCAGCGTACAAGGAGCTCAGGGACGTTTCGACATCACCACACAGTACATAGAGAGGGCACCAGCATTCTTGCCTCATATTAATGCAGTGACTAACGAAATTGGATGCCCATTACGCCGGGAGTTTAGCATTTAGACCATTTTGCGTCCTCATACCAATATGAGTACTTCTTATGCTCTCCATAGGACGGGAATTCACTTTGCAGTTCGGGTGTTTATGAGATACCGTATGACTTTGGTAAGGAACGACGTAATGAGTCTACAAGACTAGGAGCACATATGGAGTATCAAGGACAGGGGGATAGACAACTCAGCTATGGTGAACGCATACGATACAGGCACATTGTATTTCCTAAACGCTTTAGTAAAACGAGGATGCTGGTACGGTAAAGATGCTATCTGCCAGTGAAGATATACAAAGCGATTAAGATTAATTTCAATCGGGATGGGGGCTGGACTGAGCCAACGGCATGGAAGCCGGTTATCTCCAAGCGAATGATGGTTTTGTGCACACAGTGACTTCGTGTGCTTATCATCTGTTACGTAGTGTTCGGTGACACAAACCTGCAGTCGGACATGACATCAGTGCTTGCGCAGGACCACCTTCAACCTGTTTTATCTCAACGGGCTCAGCGAGCCGCTAGGTGCTCATCTGTTCATTACCCACTTTTATATTTACCGAATATACATGAGTTTAACCGTTTAATTATAATTTTGTGCATTTAGTTAGTCCAAAAAAACTTCATTACATTCATCACTACGTCTGTCATTCAGCATTAGGGACGTAATTTTGAAATTGTAATTATAGACAAGGCATATTAATGACTTCTCTCACAGTTCAAAGACATAAAATAATCAGTTAACAAAAATGCCTGCAGCTTCAACTACATCATATGAGATCAATATTTAGTGTTTTTCAACGTAATTATAATCTTAAAGAACAGTCATATCGCTTTCATGATGAGATACTGCTGCTGTTGGCAGTTTAATTCAGTCAGCAGTCAAATCGTCATTGATGACTGATGACTAACCTTGATAATGAGACAATGAACCTGTATAATGAGCTGAAATTATTGATATACGCCAACATTATATTTGTAAATTGTAGTAACTCTGTATTTGACCCGGCGTATACTGTCTTAAATATCACTTACAATAGAAATTAAAAAACAATTTCCGACGAAAAATGTCTCAAGTACACATACAACACAAAAAAATAAAAAAAATCCAATGTAAATAGTAGTATGTTAAACTTAAGACAAAACAGCGATCTTAAACTCCGAAGTAAGTTGTAGTAAGTGACACATACTACAGTATTCACCGGTATTATTAAAATTTTATCAACATCCATACTAATAAATTCGCACCTGATTTTGAGTGAAATTCAACAGATTCCCAACTTTGCTTAGTGGTTTGAAATTATTTTTATTTCTGAAGCGTCTTTTATTTCATCTTGGACCACCTTTTGTTTTAACTCTAACGGCCATTTCGAAAATTAATTTTGGTCTTGCAGTTAGTTTGAGTTTGTCCCCGATGCAGTGTCTTACTTTTATCGAATAAAATGTATCGTTTGTCCATTTTTGTCTTATCTAGTTCTTAGTTTTTGGTAAAAAATGATCACTTACGAAAAACCTCTGCTCCACCACGTATAAGATCGTAACTGGCACTTACGCTGCGCGAGCGCGGGTGGCCGCCCCGTATTAACTGTCGTAAGTACACTTACTACAGTGTACGACGGTGCTTTTTTAAGTTACAATAGTTTACGTGTGTCAAAAACCTATTTGTAATAGGTTTTTTAAATTTTTTCTTCGCGAAACGGAAACATTGCTAAAAGATATGATGTTTCATGAAATAAAAAAAAAATCCCAAATTTCAAGTTACGACAACTTACGTAGGGGCCGTCGATATGGTGTATCTTCCGGACTTCGAAAAGTTCCCAAATTAGTTTTATGTAACGGCATTGGTGAGGCAGGCGAAGTAAGATGCATTAATTTTGCTGTAAAATGTTTAAATATTTGGTATATACAAAATATTTCGTTATAGAAAAATCGAATATTCGAATACTTTTTTTTATAACTTTTATTATTAAAGAACGACATAAAATAAAAACGAACAATATAAGGACTTAACTTAATACCTACACTACCTATAAAAAAAATTGGCCTAAATCGCCGTCAGTGGGCAAGGTACCCAGAAGGCTGGCCGCATTCCCCCGTTGTATAGCGATACTTTAACGCTGTGCAAGATACTGGCCAGCCCTCTGGTCGCCTGAGGTCTGTATTAGGCGAGCCGCTAAATCTTTAAAAAGTCCATGTGCACGTGGATACCTATTGTCTTATTATTCGAATATTAAAATATAACGATTATTCAATGTTTCGAATTGCAAGCCCTTAGGCTTAGCACACGGTGCACGGTGATGGCACGACACTTTGTGGAACGAAGTTAGTTCTAGTACAATAACAAAGGGACTCTATGTCGCCGCGAGATACTGTTGATGTTATCATTATGACCGATGATTACATCAAAACGATGACCCTTTTCTTACGAACAAATAAAACATGGAAGCCGCACGCCATATTAAATTGCCTTTCAAAAACGGTCCTGAATTTTAGTTGTCAAGTTTCACCCCCTCTTCAATGCATCACGGTAATGAATGTCAAAATCAACCTGTAATAATTAATAAAAATAATTAAAAACACGACTGCAGCTTAAAAACGTTCTTAAAAGTAAAAAATAATTCCTTTTTCAGGTTTATTCTTGTGAGCGTATCTGCATATAAGCGCTTGTCTATTACTTACGATATTTTGTTTCGATTGCAGTCGGGGAACCTTTCATTACGGAAAATATAAACATTATGAAGGTTCCCGACTGCAATCGAAACAAAATATCGTAAATAATAGACAAGCGCTTATATGCAGATACGCTCACAAGAATCATCCGTGCGGATGACGGAGTAAGAATACAAAAATCACCGCCCCTCTCTTCCCGTGGGTGTCGTGGGAGTCGACTAAGGGAAATACTGAGTAACCAGCTTCTCAGCCGGTGGTAGGGTATTTTTACTAGTACCCGCCTGGTTGGCTACCACCGTACATTCGGTGTAAACGCCCGTGAAATGACTTACCTTCGTGTTTGCCGTGTTTCGGGGTCAGCCGGTGTATTTACCAGCATCTAGCGGGCCGGCAAGGCGGTGGCAACTAACAGGTTACTGATTGTCTCCTGTTTGTTGCCGCCGCGATTTGGGTTCTACTTTTCACTTACGATCAGGTGGAGTGGAGCCACTTTGTTGTGCCAACGTTATTTTTATTGGGTCGGCAACGCGCATGTGACACCCTGAGGTTGCAGGCGCCCATAGGCTACGGTGACTGCTTTCCATCAGGCGGGCCGTATGCTTGTTTGCCACCGACGTGGTATAAAAAAAAAAAAAAGAATAAACCTGAAAAAGGAATTATTTTTTACTTTTAAGAACGTTTTTAAGCTGCAGTCGTGTTTTTAATTATTTTTATTAATTAATTTATTTGAAACCTTTTAGTGTATTTGAAGATTCTATAAATTTCGATACAATTTGGAAGGCTGACCCTGCGCTTCGTTCGCTCCGGAGGCCCGAAGAGTTCCCATCCCAGGTATTTTGGGCGAAGCCGTAGGGCACTCCGTGCGAGGGCCGGAACGTTTCCAAAACTAATGTAAATTTATGTTAAGCGAGTCCGAACTTCCGAAGGGGCTCGCCAACTTCAGGGTAGGAGGCCGAAAGCAGAGCTCGCCGAGGCCCGGACCATCACTTCGAAGGCCCAAGCGTGTCACTCGCAAGTATTTTAGCGCAAGGCTGAAAGCCGAGCAATGAGAAAATTGAGCTACCATGTTTCTTGAACTACCCTAGCATCTGAATAAGCCGACATCCACGTAGGATCGAAGGCCCGACGGGCGAGACAACACGGTACAACCGTCCCTCTTAGCCTTTTGACCACCAGACGAAGGAATATGCTGAGCTCCAGACGCCACGCGTACGTGATTATTTAAACGAAATTCAACTTTACGGCATCCCGCGTAAGTTTCTACTGCATTGGTATAGTTGTCGGCCAGTGGCGGTCAAAGGGTCAACTGTCTTTAAGCCCGACATTTCGCTTCAAACTCTAATGAAGACCGAAAGCTGAGCTCCGCGTAAAGTCAACGCCAAAAGCGGTCCTCAGAGGTGCGCCAGCTCACGAGGCCGAAAGCCGAGCCACCAGAGCCCAGTACATAGCCCATCGAAGTACATAGGTCACACTGAAAGTTTTGAGTTTCACCCACTTAAAGATCACTCAGTGTATAGACACAATTATTTTCTGAAAATATAACTCTTTATTATTTTTTGGGGTATAACTTATACGGTTAACACCTGTACTTTAGGATTTCGGGCCATTTGAAAATTGTGTGTCGGGCGATTTCAAAATTTTCACGGATTTTTTTATTCTGTAACGTAAAGTCAACGATGAAAAAGAAATGGGATTAGATTCTTATTTGGTATTAAAGCCCAGTTCTTGTAGGATTGCTTGTAGTACCTAGTTTTCACAAATTTTATTGCTTTCGATTTTTTCTTGTGGATGATTAAAGAGATCAATGTCTAATAACAGCCATCCCCTAATTTCAAATTGCAGTAGTGGACTTTTACTAAGAGTGCCCTAGCATGACACTTGTAAGAAATTTAAAGAAAGGCCAAAGACAGAGCTGCGAGAAAAATAAGCTACCAAGGTTTTTCAACTACCCCAGCATCTAAATAAGCTCAGCTCCGCTTTGTCCCAAATACTTGGAGCGTCACTATCGGGGTGCGCTCGGCGCGAGGCCCGAGGACTGGAAGCCCGACGGGTGAGTCCACGCGGTACAACCGTCCTTCTTAACTATCTTAACAATCGAGCCCAGCGCTATCAGGGCACGTGATGGAATAGTGTAGCATAAAAACGAATCGGAGAGCTGCAAGCCCGACGATCGTTTCCACAATTTGCGAAAGTTGTAGACCGCACTCCGCGTAGGACTGGTAGCCCGAAGTGTCCTCCAGAGGGGCGCCGGCTTACGAGGCCGAAGACCACGCTACCAGAGCCCAGCGCTCGTTCGCTATACAATGTAAAAATGTAGCTTTAAAACGGATCTCAGGGCCGCAGATTCTTTTCGAGAAAATGCGAAGGCTGAACGTCTGCGTATTACCGAAGGGCCGTATGCAAAAAAGGGCCTAAATGCAATTTATTTTTTAACATATTTCAAGTTTTAATTTTGATGCGCTTGTATGGTACGTATAGCAATTTTGTTTATCCACAATTGCTGTTGTTATTGTGTTGTTAGGTACATTCGCCTGATATTCAAATCATATCTAGAAATCCTCGATATTAGTGAGGTACGTACAGGCATTAGCACATGATTAGTGCAAGAGTATGTCGCTACAAAATAGACTATCCATCTCTCTTATAGTTAGTAAAAGATGGAAAATCTATCTCGCGGTGACAAACTGACGTACCTACCAATCATGTATTAAGCATACATATGTGGTTAAATGTCTCGTATATCGCAAACTATTTACATAGGTAGGTACATATTATTACCATTTTTATTCAATATTGTGTTATAGCTATTTTCAGCAACTTGATATCTAACGTGCCTGTTTTGCGTGGTCCCAACCCTGGCCCAATACTTGTTGGGAACTCACAAACAGGTTACCTCAGGTTATGATGTTTTCCTTCACCGTAAAGCACTAAGTTTTTTCGAAAAACTCATCGGCACAAGCTGGGGATTGAACCCACGACCGCTGCGTAGCAGCCGTGCGTTGTACCACTCGACCACAAACACTTATATAATGTATCTGTTTCATACACACTAAGGCCCGTGTCAGCGGTGACAGTTCTGTCACGACTTAGATATCAAAGAAAAATTTCAATACCGCGATGTAGAACATTTCGAGTTTTCTCTTCATACACATACTGAAACATATAACTTGTATATGTATTTATAATCTGCATGTAAAATGCTTTAATTTGATACCCAAATCATAGCGTTTGGATCACACACTATTCTTTGTGATTTTATTGCATTTTAATGAATCTCACTCTTCTTGAATAAGTTAAACACATATAAGTTATGTACATATTCGTAATCGTTGTTTGAAGCTCTTCATTTTGATACCAAACTCGATAGGTTTCTTTCATATTTTATTTTTTTGGTTAGATAATATTGAATTTCTAGGCCGACATATTATTTTAACGTGACGTCACATATCCTATGTTACCCGCGACGTCACGAGGATTCTAATGATACCTTACACTATTAAAAACGGTTAAGTGGTCGTGAAGATCTGCGCGTTTAAAGAAAATATGAAACATACATAGGGGCTGAACCATGAATGTAGGATTAATATGGATTTGACAACGTAATAATAATAGCAAGAACGACAGGGATGGTCTTATGGAACTTTTTACTAGTGGAAGTGAAAAGGAACGATAATCGTCCGTCCTTATCACTGTGCCACTATTTTTTGTGTGTGTGTGCATTAGATGCTAAATTTAATGTAAGTGCCAGACAAATGCGTTGAATACGTCACTAAGTGCCTGTGTGGCACTTTCTTCTTAGTAGTAAGTGACTATGTCTATCCCTCTTAGTGGCACACTATGTGCGGCCCCTCGGGCTGAACACATATACTCTCCTTTTGGCAGTCGTGTAAAAAATTGAAACCACCATTTAAAAAAAAATAGTTGTGATTGGTCCATCAAAGTTTTAATTGGCTATATTCTATAAACATATTATGTCAAAGATGTTGCGCCGAAATATGCGCGGTGTTAAGAAAAGGGCTATGTTTTGCCCATCTTGACACAATTGAACAATTGGTTTTGGGGCATTTTTGTGCTGGCGTTAGACGTCCATGTAAAATATGGTCGCAGTCTTTTTCCTACTGTGCGGTTCGGGTCATCGTTTACGATCCCATTTCCAAAACACTCATCACTTACCTAGATGGACCATTTTTTTAAAGTTATTGCATTACTTTTTTTCTGGATTTGGAACTTTTAGTACGATCAAACCGGAATCAGAAGGGGATTTGTACAAGAAAAGCGCTGTTTATATATGTATAGAGTGATTAATTAATCTATTGTCTGTAAGTCTCTGCAGCACTCAAACTATGAATATAGCTAGATTGACTTACACACTTCCAATCCCATGCTAATCGCGGTTTGATAATATGAATTCAAATTCAAATTTATTTATTGCTTACATGCTGTTTTACAAAACGGATCTTAAGGTATATTATAAGTGTCAAGCATGCACCCTGCTAGGGCATTGCAACATTTTTCAAACAATAAAGCCTATTTTATAATTTTCAGCTTAATACAATCATAGAAATAAATTACTTTATTCAATCATTAAAAAATTCGCTTACTGAGTAATAACATTTAACTCACTCATTCTACTCAGGATCGCGAGTTCTTGCGATCGGATACGGAGCCAAGGAATGATGCTTCCGATCAGACACACATTTAAAACCATAAAGTGTTCATACGCTCTGGGGAATGGGAATGGTCATATTTACCTAATTTTGTTCATGCAGAATTAATTACTCGATCGGTTAAAATACCATAATTTTCGCATATGACAACGTAAATTTTAGGCATACCTACACTCGCGGTCAATAAATACGGCATACACAATACAATGCCTACAGGTCTACCGGTAGATAATCAAAATAAATATTATTTATATTGTTTACCTAAAACAGTTGTCCTAGGTAAGGCTAGTAACAAACAGTACTCAAAGCGCATTAGAAATATCAATAATAACATAAATATTTAGATATACCAGTTTCCTTTTCCAGATAGGTACAACAGCACAGGACGCATTTAATAAACTCGTAGTACTCGTATACTATTCGTAAGTAGAAAACAAAAAAGTAAACAAACTGAAAAACTTACATTATTCCATAATCACGCACTTTTAGAACACAATCTTAGTTTTATTAGAGGCTTAAAACCTTAAACCTTGGGTTCACGTACATTTTTTGTTAAAATTATTGATATATTCGATCTGCGATCGTATTTATATTTATATCGTCACCTGGTACCCAGTACCCACATCACAAGCCTTAATTGAGCTTACCGTGGGACTAAGTCGATTTGTGTAAGATGATATTTATTTATTATTTATTTAATATATGTGGTAAAACGTCAAATGCTATGGAAAGTCAGTCATATTTATTTACATTTTTTTAGATCCTACTGACGAATGGTATATAGGTGTTTATACAGGCTAGTTCGACGATCTTGGACATAATGATAAGTAAAGTTTTATCATCACAGGTAATAAACAAATCATTTACATAAAGAGCAGCTCTTAGAGTAGACTTTTATCACTCTGCAGTATCCCACCGAAGCCAGTTGCTCGCAGGTTGTTTTAGCTAAAAATGTTTTTTTACTTTCTTTGGGCAGTGCCCTGTGCTATATGTGCATTGTATTATTACTTTACAAGAACGTTCGATTATTGGAAAATCCGAAATGTATCTGGACCTACGCCCGTACCTTTTTTTGGCAGTATGTTAGATTCCGTTTTACGCCAAACATCGGCAGGAGAATTGTATAGGAAAATTTACAATAGTTATCCTAACGAAAAAGTGGTTGGCATATTTAGGATGACAACTCCTAGTTTATTAATACGTGATCTAGATATATTGAAGCATATCATGATCAAAGATTTCGATAATTTTGTGGACCGCGGCATCGAGTTTAGCAAGAAAGGGCTTGGGACGAATCTGTTTCACACAGATGGTGAAACTTGGCGAGCATTGAGAAACCGATTTTCTCCTATATTCACTAATCAAAAGCTGAAGAATATGATACACTTACTAAACGACCGGGTTGATAAATTCACTGATTACGTAAGTGAGATTTCATCAGAGAATCCAGAACAGGACGTTCACGGACTAGTGAGGAAGTACACAATGTCAACTATATCCGTCTGCGCCCTTGGTATCGACATAGATCCCTTCCGCGGAGATGTGCAAATATTGAACAGAGTCGATAAGGAAATATTTGCTCGCAAATATTACATAGAATTAGATATGATGTTCCCAGGTATACTTAGAAAACTTGATTTGGATTTATTTCCGGAATATACGAAGAAATTCTTTAAAGAAATCGTCGAGGCTGTGATCAGTCAAAGAAATGGAATACCTTCAAATAGAAAAGATTTTATGGATTTGATTTTGGAAATGAAAAATAAAAAAGAAATTGAAACCAAGCAGGTAAATGATCAAGAAACTAAAACTATAGAAATAACTAACAGTGTAATAGAAGCTCAAGCATTCGTTTTCTTCGCAGGCGGTTATGAAACCACTGCATCTACTTTGGGTTACCTATTGTACCATCTTGCATTAGATCCAAAGATACAGGATCAAGTTAGGGATGAGATTGATAATTATCTCCAAAGACATGATGATAGAATAGAAGTGAATACGTTAAACGAGTTGATGTATTTAGAACAAGTTTTTGATGAAACTCTTCGGATATATCCGGTTGGAGATAACTTACAACGGAAAGCATTAAATGATTATGTGTGTCCCGGGACTAATGTGAAAGTGGCTAAAGGTCAAATTGTCATGATATCAGTTTCGGGGATTCACAACGATGAGAAATACTACCCGGATCCGGAGAAGTTTGACCCCGAGAGATTTTCTCCGGAGAACGTGGCTGACAGGCACTCCTGCGCTTACCTACCATTTGGTCTTGGGCCGCGTCACTGCATCGGTAAGTGACAAAGTAAGATAAAATGTATCGCTATTGAAAAAGGGTATCACCTATAGATAAAAGGTGTACTCGTATACCTACACTGTCCAACAATAATAATCACTGGCAGTAGAAAAAGGCGGAAAAAAAATGTAGGCGCGAAGAGTTGTACACCAAAAGAAAATTTTAATTTGTGCCTTTTACTGTTATGAACCATATGTTTTTCGCTTCCTAAAACTTTGAAAAAATTCTGAATAATTTGTTAACGTTTCGATTTTTTTGACATAAATCTTAGAAAGATCTTATTATGAGTTATCAGCAAAAGTCAGATATCAATATTATCTCCACTCTTATACGTATGTATAATCGAAGCATCTCAAAAATTGTTTCAGTAAAATACCTAGTTAGAAGATAATTAAACACTAAACTTTGTTGAAGTAAAATTTACACAGCGAAGATCTTTTGAAATTCGATTTTAAGCCTTTTCCTTTTGATTTAAAGTAAAAAAACTAGTGCAGTGTCGACCGTGTCAAGCACTGGGGCTATACGAGTATCTATAAGGTCTTGTAACTGACCAGTACACACTTCACGAATTAATTTATTCACAAACGTGCTATACATTTCTGCAGCTAATAGTGGCTGGGTAAAGTATTTACGTTTCGGTGGACAGAATTTCCGATCAAATCCTGTCGACTAAGTCCCCTTTTGTTCCAGGCATGCGGTTCGCGCAAGTGCAGTCCCGCGTGTGCCTGATCCGGCTGCTCTCCAAGTTCAAAGTGGAAGCAAGCAAGAACACTGCTCGCTCTTTTTCTTTTCACCCGTATCGTGTTTCTATGACTCCTGATAAAACACTGTATGTTAATTTTTTCCCGAGAAAAAACCTATGAAAGTAAATTTTGGATGCCTTTTGTACTTGTGACCGATCAGAGTCGATTGCAAAAAAATGATGCATAATTGAAGACCTTCAATGAAAAAAAAATTGAACGTATAATTATTATGTCACGAAATTTTTGATGTCACAACTTTTGGCACTAAAAAAGGTCATTATACTTTAGAATTTACCCTCTTTTAGTATTAGATAGTTTGAAAAAGATTGAAAGTATCAAATTTTGTGTCAATGCAATGCATTATTGTCATTCATTTTATTCCGTTATTTGTTGTGTTATTTTACTGATGTGCGCAATAAAGGGCAAATACATGTCGTCATAATGAGGAAAATTTTGTTGTTATTATTATAGTACATAGCATACACGAAGCAATAAAGTAAATAACCATTTATGGTTTACAATAAAACGCGTATTTATTAACGAATTTTATCAAACTAATAGCGATTTATAAAACTTTAACAAAAATATACAATAGCTCTGGCGCCTGAAAGGATTCTGTACGTTTTATATGCAAGAAAGGATCACTTGTAATGGATCGTAAAAAAATATTGCATTTATTTTACATACATTCCTAATTTTGGAATGAAAATTATGATATGAAATCCATTTAAACCAGTATTTTATACAGTTGCTACTGTTATGGGTGTTCATAGTGCATTTATCTTGAAGACTAAAAGACCCTATAGAACATGTTTTTATTGATATTGGAGCAGAGAAAAACTACTGTAGCATAAAACGCGCTTAGAGTTTCCAGAGTCCGTTCGCTATTGAAACGTTATGTTTAGGTAAATAAATTCTTAATAAGCAAATAATTATAAAGCGGTGGGGTCGGCGTGTTCTCGAGTGGCGACCACGCACTGGACGGCGCAGCGTGGGAAGGCCCCCCACAAGATGGAGCGACGACCTGGTAATGGTTGCGGGTGTCCAATGGATGCGGAAAGCTCAAGACCGATCTTAATGTAACTCTCTGGGGGAGGCTTATGTACATGTGTATGATGATGATGATGATGAAATATAAAGCAGCTGAAACTGATTTTGCCAATAACGCGTTTGTGAAGACTAAAAACAGTAACAACAAATGATCGATTCAAAAATTGTGAATAAAAACAAACATAATTGTAAGCATTATTAAATTTTATTGAGTCCTCCATATAAGAACAAATAAAGCGAAAATTGTCAAAGCATTGTAATTATTAAAAGCAATAATTGTAAAGAGATTACACAAAAAAATCAGGTATGTCAAAATGTGTCTTATGCTAAAAACGCAGTCATATGTTTATATGGATGTGTAGCGTTTAAAGAATGAAGGAAAGGTAAGTAAGAAAGCATGGAATAAGCATCAATAGTAGAAAATTATGAACAAAAAATTTAAAAAGTAGTGAATAGGTAGAAGATTTAGAATTTCAGAGATAACAGTAAAAAAATAGGAGTATTTGAAGGATTACAAGAACATTAAAAAATAGGTATAAAGAATACACAATACGCACACTCCAAGAAAAATATAAGTTGCCTTACCCGAACACTGGGTGTTGATGAGATATCGTCAAATCTAAGTGCTAGAAAACATCATTAAACTTCGACTGGTGTTTTAATTAAAACTATAATACGAGTATAATGTAGAATAGAGTAAAATAAAATGCCCATTCCTGCATATCCCCTAATCTATAAGATCGAAGCAAGCGAATGAAACTTGAGCTCTTGAGCTCGGCCTCACCAAGCATCATTCTGATGCAGTGGTACTACATGTTTCTGGTTTTCATGCGTAGCCAAGTGCCTCCCTTCATGTGGATGCTGAAGGAGCCTGGAGTCAGCTTCGGGTCCAAGCTGGTCTTCTCGCACGGCTGCAACTCAATGCGCTGGAGAAGATGGTAAACCATCATCTTGATTTCGCAGCGAGCTATGTTAGACCCTGAAGACAATATGTTCCACTTTTAAAAAAATGTGGCAAACACTCATATTTCAACAGTTTAAACCAACAATCTAATTCCTCATATTACTAGACTTTCACAGATATAGAGAGTGATGCTTTACTGTGATATTTTTTCTAAAATTCCATATTTTCCTAGTTCGTCCAGATTTCATTCATCGTACTAATTAAGTTAATTGTTTGAGTATTGAGACAGTAACGCAGGTGCAATACAATTTATTCAAAAATTGGCAGTCACTCAATCTCAAAGAGTTACACATAAGATGCGAGATTTTATAATATGAAATAAAAAAGATTTAATATACCTAAGAAAAATATCATGTCTATCAGAGATCAGATCAGGAATCGAACCCACCTCCTCAGTTTTTGCGGCCAATACTCATATCATAATCACTCGGCTGTCCACTTACTTTGTAGTTTTCGTGCACATGCAAGCGTAGAAAGTATTCAACAAAATGATTTGATTAGTTCTCCCAAACTTATATTCTTTTCTATGCTATTCAATCAATTGCAAAGCAAAAAATTTAAAAGTGTAACACTTTCATTAAAGGATGAACAATGTAACTTACTGGATGCGGGTGGCGCAGGACCGATCCTTTTGGCAATCTTTGGGGGGGGCTTATGTTCAGCAGTGAACGTCTTTTGGCTTATATGATGATTATGATGAGTAACTTAATGGATGCGGGTGGCGCAGGACCGATCATTGTGGCAATCTTTGGGGGAGGCATATGTTCAGCAGTGGACGTCTTTCGGCTCGTGATTATGATGATGATGAATGTAACTTATATCGGACACCAGACCGACAACATCGTCAACAGCTGATGATGCGGCATCATTGATGCCTCGTAGAGTCGAGTATAGTACGTAGTGGTGGTTTGTTATAGTTATTTGCATAATTTATTTTGTGGCAAGTAATTATAGCGGCTTACAGTATTCACTTAATAATATTGTCCATCCTTTGATATACAGGGTGATTCCGGGGTCGTGGAGCAAGAGTGAACAGGGTACTAGGTTCGGTCACGCTGAACAACTTTCACTTTTTCTTGGTTGTCTCCATAGTGAAAGTTGTTCAGCGTGACCGTCCCTAGTACCCTGTTCACTCTTGCTCCACGACCCCGGAATCATCATGTATAAAGACTTCTTCAAAGTAACGCCTGATTTAAATAATTAATACTCTAATTATTTGAAAAGTGCGAAAAGTCTGATTACCGATGCAGTTTCTGAAGCCAAGGCCAAACGGCATGTAAAACTTCTGGACCTTGTGCTTATCCGCTTTGGAAAAGCGCTCTGGGTCAAACTTGGCAGGGTCAGGGAAGTACTTCGGGTCACGATGGACGGAGTAGATCGGGATGGTGACCACTTCGCCTTTTTTAACCTGGAAATAGAAAATTTTGGGACGTCATGGAATGTTAGCAAACAACACCTAAAAAATTACATAAAAATCTAATATTACATATCTCTTTTGCCATGCTGATACCTAGACCATTTCGTGGAACCATCTTTTTTGTCATCATCATCTTCATACCCCTATTTGTTTCGTTGTATTTTTTTGTCCAATGTATCCTTGTATTATTACAAAGCAAGTTACGGTTCTAATAAGTATTATTCTATTATATTATTTTATTCGTTATCAAGCAAACCGTTTATTCATTGAACCTCAGATTCGGAAGCTTTAAGGTAATAAAAAAGAATATTAAATCAATCGGTGACCAGGAATTGAACCCACCCCTCAGATTCGCGGCCTATGCCTTAACCATATCACTCTGTTATCAACGTATTTTGACTTCATGAAATTCATGAATCATAATGAGTACCGATTCAGTAAATAAACAAGTTATTTTGCGATTTATCTTTCATTTTGTATTGTCTGACGTTGCGGTTGTTGGCCTAGAAGTGGTCAACTGGAATTTTCAACCGGCTGCAAAAAAGGAGGTAAAAGTCAAAGTCAAAATATTCTTTATTAAATTAGGCCCAGCAACGAACGCTTTTGAATCGTTAAACTAATGTGAATGAGAGAAAAAAAAGCTACTTCCACAGATATAGCACATAACTAGAGATGAAATCTCTGATAGTCAGAATAATTATATATATTATAAAGTAGGATCACAATTCGTCTGTATGTTTTTTTTGTGTTTGTTATCTCAGAACTTCCGACAGAATGAACCGATTTTGATGTTTCTTTTTATTTGAAAGCAGAGGCAGTTCTGACAATGGCATGTATGCGAAAACCATATAAGTGACAAATTTGCATTAAGCATGATTGTGCACGACTAATGGACGAATAACTCAGTATCACGCCACGCCAACCGATTTCGGTTTTTTTTTCAAGAAAACTTCAAAGCAAACCGTGATGATGGGATCTTGGAGAAATTGGTTAAAGCCGGTTTTTATATTTGGTTATCGTAATAACCAAATATACGTTCGTAATCTTACTATAAAGTCTTTAGCAGCGCCAGCATTTGTTTTTCCCATGTTGTAATCTCGTACACACAGTCGATCAGTTCCCCCGGCGGGCGGCCATTTGCGAAGCGTCTCTGCAATTAAAAGAAAAACAATTGAACCAAGAATCATGGGCAACTTTCTATGGAACTTGGACTTACAGCCACAGCTGAGAGTAAGTTCATTAAAAAGGTCTGCAAATATACTTTATTTGGTTTTGTACGCGCCGAGTTGGATACCATTGCAGAAGCCAGATATACAATATGTTGTCTACCCTCCGAAATATTACATACCCCAGCCACTGATTCATCATAGTTCGTATTTGGGTCAAACTCAAAATCATGTTATGAGTCTTTCCGGTGGACATTTTAAAAGTTAAGGGCAGTTAATTTTCTTATTAAACTCTTATTGTCATTTAAAGGCACTCCTTTCCTATTGAATTGTACGATAAAAAATTACGACTACACTCCTACCAGTTGCTTACTATTGACCACAGGAAAGAGGGGCTCTACAGTTCAGCTAAACACGCACTTTTTATTTCCTGTGGTCGATAGTTAACAGCCTGTGTAGACAGGTAGTAATGATTTTCATCATACAACGCAATGAAAAAGGAGTACGTCTTAATGAAGATAAGGAAATCAAACTTTACAGGCCTTAACTTTTAGATTGTCCACCGGAAAGACTCCGAACATGGGTTTGCGTTTGACCCATTTACTCTGAATGATTAATATGAATATCCCAGTTCTGCAATGAAATTCGACCCATAAAATTAAATGAAGTAGAATTAAAGACCTATTTAAAGCCCAACTCTCATGTCTGTTGATACTGGGTTCATTTTGACGCATCCTTTGCTTTGTTGGCATCTCAGCGGCCCTATCGCGAACTTCCAAATCATAAATGACGGGTATCTTTTTAAATAATTCTGTGTAGATTTCATGCAGACAATAATATATTCTTAAAACATTGAAAACTTCATGATAAATATTCATCATAATAATAAAAGCTTGACACTATTAAGAGAACTCTGATGAAAATGTAAATTATGACATTCAAAAATATAAAAACACGTGTGCTATTCACCTCGCTTGTTTTGTCTCCATATTAACAAAATTGATAGCGAAGTTCAATAATAGTTGATTCACCTTAATTTTGTATTATTATAAGTACATTACAATCGAATGTGAGTTTACGTTTTTGATAAGAATGTAACAATCTACAATAAGTCAATAATATAGTCTGGAGTATGAGGTTATATACGAATGTTAGTCCTTGAACTTTATTACAATATTGAAAATTATAGCAACATTTATTGTTATCAGCTATTGTGCACGTGCTGGGGACTATTTCATGTATCGGACA
>JALPQI010018919.1:0-24894 GCA_025490895.1 Thaumatotibia leucotreta
AGACAGAGAGACAGACAGACATACAAACAATGATTTTGAAACTTTACAAAATAAACACACCGTCAGGTGGGCATCAAGTCATGTGGTAATTCTTTATGTATGTCATAAGAAAAGTTATAGTAACTGTACATTGCAAGCACTGCACATCCCCCCGACAGCATTAAATATAATTGCTGTACCAACGATCACGCTGACTTAATACACTTATTTTAATTACTTTATTCGTTAACGTTTATACGTCCGTAGCTGATACTCTTCATGCGTTAGTTTACAATAAATTATATCATAACCATAGATCAGTGATTTTATTTATCACATCCACCATCAAGAATGGGGCAAGTGTTGGGCTCGTACGGTAACTTAAACTCAGATCACATCATCAGTCTATAATTAGTCCACTGCTGGACAAAGGCCTCTCGTATTAGGTACCTAAGCATACGGACGCATTAGGAAGTAAATACCCATAATCGCCACGCAGGGCAAGCTGTTGCCCATCATCCAATATTCAATAAATAATGGTCAGTGACACTTCGAATCCCTTAGTTGACTATTAGGGCACCCACGGGAAGAGTTGGGGTGGTAACAAATGTATTTCTATTGCCATCACCACACGGCCACTCAACTTATACTCATTACATACCATTTTACAAGAATCAGTTGTGAAATTCAGACGGATGCAAAATAATATTTTCTGAATCAGAGTTCGCTTATTATAATAAGAATTGTTTCCCAGCGGAAATACTCTAGATCTTTAAGTTCAATGGGTTCAAACAAGTTTTAATTTCTTAACAAGCCATGTGGACAGCACAAAAAATATTTTAACTACCTACCTATTTGCAGAAAGTATATTTTAAAATAAATATACAAAACCTTGCCTATCAATAATTATGTTTACACATAGGTAAGTAGGTGACTATCAAATTTGCTCAGTGTATTTTACAGGGATCTGTTACGAATTGAAACGGTCACATGTACAAAAATCATGCATTCAAACAAAGAAAAACAGGTGGGCAGGCAAATCGACAGGCAAACTATAACTTTCAGCCAGGCTATGAACAGGCACAGAGACGAACAGACAAACAGATCTTCTGATTTCATTAACGTGGAGGTTTATTTAGTTTTTAGGTCATGAAGACTTCAAATTTGAGAATTTAGGTATTCAGTTTAAATCAACGTTTTCTTCCGTATGGACCAACAGACACACAAACTTACTAGGAAGGTGATACGTTGTTTCCTGTAGTTGATTTTTACACGTATATAATAATTATGTATGTATTATGAATTAAAAAACCCACCAAGTGCGAGTCGGACTCCGTACCATTATCAGTTTATCATAAAAAATACAGTTAAAACAACCTACCTCAAAAACTATAAGAGATACATCTTGTCTCTTTTTCGTTAATTAAATACGAGTATATGTATTTTACCATCTCTTTTACGCATTATGAAGTATGAAGATAAGTGTTTGTCAACTATCAATAAATTGTAGGAGGTGTATGGTGTGAAGTATTTATTTCGCTCATTTTGTTAGAGTAAGACGTATCTTTACTTATATATCATTGGCGGTTCATACAACACAATCCTCACCAAATATCATTACTTCCGAGTATTCCATTTATTGTTTCCGAGTAAATTGGATGTGACGGACAGACACGGACAGAGACGGACATGACTTGACGAATATAAGGTTTTCGTTTTTTGCAATTTTGGCAACGGAACCCCAAAAACAGTTTGCTAAATTAGGAGACGGTTATGAATAAAGGGGTTATAATCTTCCATATCACTACATAATATAAAACAAAGTCGCATTCTCTTGTCCCTATATCCCTGTTGTATGCTTCAATCTTTACACCTACGCAACGGATTTCGATGCGTTTTTTTTATCGATAGAGTGATTTAAGAAGAGAAGGTTTTAGGTAGACTATAAAACTTAAAATTATTTGAATAAAATAGTCTGCAAGTATAAACCTGATAGGTTATCATTATAGGTCCATAAGAGATTGCCTAATCTAAAATCATAATGCTCTATGTTCATACCTACGTACACGTACAGATTAATAAAATTAGGACTCCAACTATTCAATATGTATTTAAGTATTTGTATGTATCTATTCTATATATTACATATTTTGTAGTTTAGTTCTCACACAAGCCTTAATGGAGTTTATTGTGGCACTAGGTTGATATGTGTAAGATGGTCACATGCTAAATATATTTATTTGTTCATATACTAATCGTCCAATAATAAAGAAATATATTTTTTTAAATTATGTTGTTATTATTCGAAACACGACAAAACATAGCTATATAAATATTTAATTATTTTTAGTGTTTCTTGTTATATCGGCAATATTTTAGGTAGGTACAATCAGCAGCAGATATTGCTTAACGAGTAGGGTGTTCACAATGATCTCACTCACTCTAATAGCCGTGCATAGTTTATTTTGAAAACTCTGCCCGCTTAGCAATATCTGCTGCTGACTGTACATCATCTGAGAAAATTTCAACTAATTATCCATTAGATACATATTGGTGATAGACAGACAGATGGACAGACAGTGAAGTATGAAGATGCCCAGGATCGCCCAAAGAGGAGGAAAGGTAGGTACGGACCCTGGCAAAAGCCGGGATAACGATAGGTAGAAACAGAAGAATAGCCTTCATAATAATATTACAGAAACGTGATTAAACTTAATGTTTGTACAAGTTATTTTCCAGTCATCCTTGTCGCACACGCATATTGGCGCGACTGGTGCGAGCAAGAGGGGAAGAATAGTAGTAGTAGTAGTAGTTGCATTTCGATGCAAGTGCAAAAAAAAAAAAAAAATTTCCACGAGGATGAAAGTCAATCACCCGAGTTAAAAAGAAGTTTTTACACGTGTATCGAACGACTTTTCTCATAACAAGTGCCTTAAAAAGAGAAATTAACGTACGAGAAGCGTGCGCAAAATTTTACTTCTCCGCACTAGTTAGGAAAAGTAAGTTACGCAGTCAATAAAGCTAGCTCATATCACAATAATATAGGAGGCGGGGACTTGACGCTAGGTAGGTCGACTTGTGGAGGAATGCCCCATGATATTAGTATAATAAATATGTTGTTTGATAACAGCCTAAAACAAGCCATAATATTACCGCGAGTTTTTTTTTTCATCGTTTGTTTTCAAATTGTTCCAGTAATATGGTTTCTAAACCAGAGCTACTTTACTTTTTATTTTAATTGCGAGAAATTAAAATATACTAATTATTCATAGGTACACAATAACACGATAATTTTAACTGTGACTCTGCTCGGTCTGAGACGCTCATTTTGAGAGGTTGCCGACAGTATGCAGCGCGCAGCGCCGTCTCACATGGTGATTGGTTGATTTGAAAAGGTAATGTCTTTGAGTGGACAGTTTGAATGAAAGTAAAGTAAAGTAAAGTAAAGTAAAAATTTATTTGTGAAACACAGGTGGTACAAATGATGGTCTTATTTTTAAAATACAGATCTCTGTGCTTTGCCTAATGGCGTACAAATTATAAGAATATAGGTAGGTACATATCTAATAATACACTTAATTCTATGTAGGTAACCTAGGTATTCAACTATTTATATTAGTTTCATAAAAAGTATAATTAAAACATTCTAGTACCTACTTATGACAGTCAAGTGATTTAATTAAATGCATATACATATGATTATGATATATTTGACAAACGGAACAGTTCGTATTCATTTATTTGAAAATATTACATGCGTAGCTAAAACTTTAGTATTGCTTTGTAAGTCTAATCACAGTAATGACTGTTGGAATATGTCAAGTGAAAAGTATATGGGTATTGTTATCTATTACATATTATAGATTGACAAGTTACACACCTATAACATACTGAATACTTTCGCTGTCCTGCAATATATGTGTACCTACACATAGTTATTTAAGCTACAGTTAGTCTCTAATACGACGACATTAGGTTCATATGATATGAATTCCATAATGAATTATACAACTCTAAAAGTAGTAAACACTCACTGAGTATTAGTTGCACAAATAATTGGGGTTTGATTGGTGGAATCTGATGTTTCAGGCTCGTGAGTTTGGTCGGTCTTAATATCCCGCCAAACTGCTATCCTCCTGAAATTGTCACATTGGTGAATTTAATTTATTATACCTCCCTATCTGTTCTTTTTATTGAAATTAATAATAACTGACAAAGTTCGTGTCGCAATTGGCAATAGAATAAAGGTAATAATATGTATATCTACTACAGAATCATTTGAATCGTTACCTAACACAAAGATTAGCTGGCAAATTTAATGTGAGAGTAAAATGTGAGAGTGTCATAAATATAGAAGAAAAAATGTTCTAACTACTTTAAAAGCGGGTATTCCGATAAACTCTTATCGCAGTACACGTGAGTACAGTTGTACTTATTAAATAGGTGTTTTAACTATTACGCTTCAAATTTTAAATTTTCGCTAAGGCGAGATACTTACTATGTGGTGCCATGGTGAAGGAGTAACCCCGCTTCTACTCGACGCTTTTTCTTTTCCCCCCCCAGATCAACGGTGTTTTCGATACTCATTTTTATTCGTTCTGCCCATCGTTGTGGGCATGTTTATGATATCGATTTTATTCGAAACGAACACTTTTGCCTTGACTTGTGGAACAAAATTGCAAAATGTTGACTCATAGATGACATTGACTTTGCTGTGACAAATGAACAAAATATTTTGTGACCACTTACCAAAAAGTATTTTACGCGTCCATTTAAATTAAAGTCGTCAGCCTCGGTAGCCGAGTTAGTTGTGACCCTATCTATGAAGCTGGAGGTTCCGGGTTCGAATCCCAGTGAAAGCATTATTTTGTGTATTTTTTTTATCACAAATATTTGTTCCTTGATCGTGGCTATCTATGTGTTTAAGTATCTGTATGTAGTTACATGATATGTATCATCGCTTATTTCTTATTACCCACAACACAAGCCTTAATTTAAGCTTAAGATGTCCCGATATATTTATTTGTTTATTATTATTATTAATTTATAGCCACTTATTTTATTTACCTATTATATTAATGTGCTCCTTTCTTCCAAACTGTTGTACAAGTTACGCTAAATGAGAATTAAAGTGATCATCATAGTTAGATACAAAAGTAGCTACCTAACTACCTACTGGCTGTAATTCATAAAAAATACTGACCGATATATTGTATTTTGAGATCCGACCTGGCGAATCGAGGGATAAAATTTTACCGGATATTTTATTTGATAAAAACAATAACAACATACCTATTTTATGAATTACGCTTACTTTTAATAATCCATCTATTGACCGAATATATTACTAATTAGTGAGGTCATTTAACTAGCAGTTTTAAAGTGACATCTGTGATGGATATGGTTAAACTTACCTTGTCATCTGCCTCCATGTTAGTTTTCATGGATAGTATTATTCACGCACATATACAAAGGCAAAGAGCGAAATTGTATCAATTTTCAAATTGATAATTCAGAAATACTATACCACTTTTTGGACTTTTTTTTACATACGCGCCATCTACGGGATACGTACAACTTACTATCAAGGTTCAAAATTACAAAAAGTCTACTAATTAACAGAGTTAATGTCGACAAATTTGTATGAAAATCGCACAGGGACATCCACCTTAGATTTTACTCTGAAGATAATGTACTTTTTAATGTTTATGCTATGACGAAAAATTAAAAGCCTTGCGCCATTTATGCCTAATTTATATGGAATACAAATCGCAAATCGACCGACATTATCCGTACTCAAATGGTAGTTAAGTAGCAATTGATATTTAAACAGTTGATTGTTCTACTGAACCCTGAGACAGTTTTGTTAAAGCCAACTTCCTATTCAATGATTTTAATCTATTTAGGCTACACTAGGAAAAGTAATCAAGGCCGCTAACGCAATAATATCTGTTTCTAAACCACGACACGTGACTGCTTATAAAATTATACCAGAATAATATTGTCGGTTTACAACCAAAACTTACTAAGTAACAAATACCAGCTTGAAATAAAGCTCGTATCTCAGTTCTAATTCAATACTGATATAAGAGTTGGCTAAGATTAATGTCAATTTTTATAGTGTGAGTTTTTCTTGTCAGTCGACATTATTACAAAAAATGAGATTAACTTCGACATAGTACAACAAGCAACGCGCTGAGGTAGGTATTCGAACGGCGAGGTAGGTGCGAACAAAGCTTAATTCCTTAACTCGCCATTATACGGGGGCAAGTATAATACGGGCGAAGTTCTTCACAGGGTTAGTCTAAGGGCGATTGTGCACCACAATGAATTTTACTGTCTGGTAGACCGAGTTTTCATGGTCCGATATGGCATGAAAAAAACGCATGATTGGCTTGTGCACTTGTCCGTCTTTTTACTCGGAGATGCGGCGTAGTAGCATGAAAAAAACGGATGATTGGCTTGTGCACTTGTCCGTCTTTATACTCGGAGGTGCGGCATAGTAGCATGAAAAGTCAGTCGACAGTCATAAAAGTCAGTGCAATTCCGGACGCAGTGCACAAGCATTAACACGTTTTTCATAGCTGTCATCTCGGATCCGGAAAAATACTGTCCGGAATGGGGAAAAGTAAAGTAATGTCGGACGGTAAAATTACGTATAGTGCACAAGCTACTATATACATTTAATGGCGTGGCATATCGAACCGTAAAAAACCGGACTACCGGTCGGTAAAAGTCAGTATAGTGCACAAACGCCCTATGACATAATAAGTAGGTACATTTAGATAACTTTTACTTAAAATAGTAAATAATTCGGCGCTCAATGTAGAGCAACACACTCCAGTTAAACCAGGGGTTCCCAAAGTATCCCCCTACAGTTTATGTGTTAGTAAATACTTACAAGACACTTACGGCTACGATCATTGAATATCTTCTTTCTAGTTGTCTGCCAGCATTGATCCTTAACTTCAGCACATATTTTAGAAATAAGCGTTCTTGTCGTACCTGCAGGCTTCCTGCGGCCCTACCGGGAATTACGAGATCTACAAATTTCAATTTATCTCCATCTCTCTAATGACGCCTTCGTTGGAGTGACAGAGAAAAACCTTCGACATTTATGAATTTTGAAGTTCGCGGTATTAACCCTTCGTATGCCTAGTGCCGTATCCGTCCCAAGCAATTGGACTCTAAATTATAAACTTCAAGGTCATAAATTAAATACCATTTTTTGACAGCGGCATACGAAAGGTTAAGCCTGTTTTCCATTTTTTGTTCAAATGTAATGCACAGCATCGCCCTTTAATAGTCTTCTTCAACAAGAGCAAGAGTTCTGATCTGGGGGCTACCACGACCTCTTGATACGATTCAGTCTAGCTTCTGCTTGTTAGTTTTTGATAGTTATTCTATGGAACTGATACATCGCAATTCAGATTAGGTCCTGAACTGAATCGCATTAGTATTTAGATCGTGGTAGCCCCCCTTATCCAGTAGTGCTAATGTTTAGTAGGTACTATTTTACGTTGCCTCAAAAATGTAACGACCCCTCTGCTTATTTAATAAAATACTATTACCACATAGTTGTGGGTCAGTAGTTCCGGTGGCCGATTATCCTTATTATTCCTTAGAAGTAAAAATAGTAAAAAGCAAAATGCCTTCCGGAGGAGGAAATCATCACTCTTCGATTACCAAAACGAGTCCCGAACAGCTCTTTCGCAAAACGGATTTACTGATGTTACTATCTATGATATAATGAACTAATTACATTTAAAGTAATGGGTATAAAAATACCTTTATACGAATACCTTTCCAATTAAGATCCGACGTGTCTTGTATCCTGTCATTGCAGCCTGTCTTCGTAAGATGTAAAAGATTGAGGTTCCCGCCTTATTTATTCTGGTAAACTGAAGATTATTCACACATATTTTTTAAACTTGCTATTTGCTAGAAAGTTACCTTTATTCAATAGCCTGAATATAAGGTGGAACTTCTTGCACTGGGCAAGGACAGGTGGGGCGGCGAGGAGACGAAATTCTACAGTAGGGATAATTTAGAGGCCAAGAACAGTGAATTCCAACAAAAATAAAAATGCCTACAGTAGTGGTACCATATGACTTTACAAGAATCGGAAACGTTAGGTTTTTCTCGATACATGAAGCCAGTCGCTCTCGTCGCTTCAATATGTCAGTGCGAGCACGATAAAATGAATTACTTACGTATCGAATAAAACCTAACGTATCCTTTACTTTCCAACTCATGGTGCGTCTACAGGGATCATTCAATATATTATTGTTATATTGAGAGTCCCGCAAATCTGGAAATAACCTCGAGCAACTGATGGTTCTTGGGAAGGTCGATGGAAGAAGGCCGTATGGCCGGATGGAATGGGAGAGGTCGTAGCCCTATCAGGTGGTCCGACCAAGTCCGTTCAACTTTAAGTTCCAAGCTCCATGATGCCCTCCATGAAGCTAAAGATAGAGACAGATGGAGGAGACTAACGAAAGAAAAATTGACTTCCATCCGGGGGAATCACGACCCTTAGTAATCGACGCGAGGAGGAGGATATATATGTAGTCAATAGGTAACTAGCTCGAATATAAATAAGTAAATAAATATAAAATAAAGATTGCTTTCAATTAATCTGTGCTATCACGTAGTTTCTTAACGTCTTAATTAAGCATTTCCACCCAGTTTACGCCGAATAAATTACAGCATATTTTGTAATTCCTTCGTAGATATAACCAAGTTTACGACCCTTTTATACATGCCCCTGATACCATTATAAAATTGTGCAACATGATTAATTAAATAAATTTAATTGTTACGCAGCTTTGACGTATCTACGCGGCTTTTGAGATAATTATCGTGTTTATTTTACCGCTTTATGCGTGAAATGTACTCGCAATTATGATTACACGCGTGTGTGGCATTAGATAAATTTTATTTACGTGTCGCAAATCGTAATAAAAATTATCATTAATTTGTAATCTAAGTATTTAGTTTTAGTTCGTCGTAATCTCATACTGTATACAAAATAGATAAATAAATATCTTGGGACATCTTACATAAATCGACCTAGTCCCACAGTACGCTATGATGTGAGTACTAAGTGACGATATGTTATACCTAATAGATACATACATATAGATACATTAACACATAGACAGCCGCGACCAAGGAACAAATATTTACGATAAATAAGAACACAAATAATGCTGTGGCTGGAATTCGAACCCAGAACCTCCAGCTTCGTAGGCAGGGTCACTACCAAGTAGTTAGGCTACGGAAGCTGAAAAATATATTTAAAAAATCATGACACTACCGTAATTGGAAACCTCGTTGAAAAAAGTCCGTAAGAAGCGGTGAAACCATATTTAATTCCTTGCAAGCATAAAATACGTTTCCTTCTTTGAAATCACAAGTATTTATTGTTTCCATACCGGATTATGACAGAACATAACACTAATTAACATAATAATAATTTAACACTTAAACAACAGTAATAAAATTAATGGTACATGCATCTGGAGGTCTATTAGAAATTTAAGAATGTTGATTTTATGCACTGTTAGCCAGGAAACATCTCGATCATGAGCGACGCGACGTAAATATTGAATCCAATCTAAACAAATCATATTTATTTATAATCTTAAACTTCGAATGAGCCTCTAGTAGGTAGTCATAATTCCTGTACCAGTTTTTGTTAGTACAAAATACCTAACGACATCAAAAATCCTGGTGATTTGACATAAAAATGCTGACAATCTCTCTAAAATTTAGTGCTTTCAAGTTTTTACATTTATCAAATACCTAGGTACAGTCGCCTTAAAGTTGCTCAATCATATCTGCACTAAATAGGCATATACATTTCTAAGCATAGGTACATAGGTAGATAGGTACATAATAAATTCAAAGTAGATAATATTTCTTCGGAAAATCGATATAAATTTAAGTGTTATATGAGTATAAGTAGCTGAAAAAGTTAACAGTAGGTCCTGGTGTATGTAATTGTAACCCATTTATCCATACAGTCCATGAGCTGTTAGAAAAGGCTTCGGTTTTTTAACTGTCTCGCTAGCTCTTTTTACATACCTATACGAGGCAAGCGAGACAGATATAGAACAGAAGGGCTTTTTAACATCTCACGGGCTGTATAGATATAATTATGTTTTGTTTGTGTTCGCATTTTAAACATGTATTGTCAATTTGAATAGGTACACATAATTACAACAGGTTGCTTAGGTTTTATAACCTAAAGATAAAAGGAATGTAGAAAGCGAAAATAATGCCACTCGACATTTCCGCAACAGCTGATTTCTTCGATTACCATCTTAACAGTAATTATGTGATGACACTGATGACGCAACCTAAATGTATGTACACGTTTATGTATAGCATTTAGTATGTACACGTTTTTTTTATATGACGAAGGTAGACAACTGAGCTCTCAGCCCATCTGATGGAAAGCAGGAACTGAGGCTCCTGGACATAGTGACCAAAAAAACGCCCATGCGCTGCCTATGCTACTTAGATGGATTGCCTGTAATGTACGCCAGTAATTAAACCGGCTATCTTACCCCCAAACCGGAAGACAGTACTAACTATTTAGCGGCAGGTTAACGGGTAAGACGCGTATTTGTGGCATGCGGATTTTTTGTTAAGTATAGATTATCTAATTTCCCAAAGTCAATTACCTAATAATGTTTTAAACAATCATTAACAAGTATCTATTAGAATTGAGTGCCAGGCAGACTATGAAATTTGAGTGGCCTATTAGTACAATCGGACGTAGTTATGCAAAAAGGAACCAACCCACATGAATTTGTCATTTCAAAGATTGACTTGTTTATTTTGATTTATGGTGTTAATTAGAATGAAAAATTCTTGTGGGTTGGTTCCCTTTTGCATAACTACGTCCATCCATGTAATGTACACTGCGTGTGAAGTTTGGTGATATCTAAGATTCCGTCACAAAAAACTGTCTGTTTATTCTGTAATGTATGCAATATATCAAGTTTATATTCGATTTCTAGGACCTTACACCCTTTATTTATTAAATTACATAAATTTATTTGTATTTTTACGTATTCATTAAAACTAATTACGTAATATTAGATTGACCAGTTTCAGGTTGGTGTACAAATAAATATACATAATGTGTCAGTTAAAAAGGAAAGGTCACCTTGTCACGGTGTTTAAAATGGACTTTATTGAAGAACATAATCTATTTTATGAGTCGTGACAAAGTTTCTTTCCGTTTAGACTTACACATTATAATAAATAATAATAAATTATAAATAAATAAATATCTCGGGAGCGGGACATGCTACACAAATCAACCTAGTCCCACGGTAAGCTCAATTAAGTGGGAGGCGATGATAAATATAATATAAAGATAGATATTTAAACACATAGACAGCCATGACCAAGGAACAAATATTTGTGATAAATACCCTCGCCGGGATTCGAACCCGGAACCTCCACCTTCGTAGGCAGGGTCACTACCAACTAGGCTACGGAGGCTGACGGACATATTAATTCGTAAGATATTGAAAAGTAAGATATTCTGTCTAATAGTTGGTGGCATATAGTTCCATTTATCAATCTTAGGATGCTTAGCCAAGTTGCCACTCGCTTGCGCTTAGTAGCGTATCGTAGTTTTCCCTCTCTGTCACTCTTTCATATCAGTGCGACAAAGACAGCTGCCTTTCGTTTACGATTGACGATTAAGCGTTAGCGATTGGTAACTTGTCTAAGCATCCAGGTCGTAAATATTACATAGATTCATCAACTAGAACTAAATTAATATGTATCAAGTCATATTTAGTAATGTACGGTTGTTACCATATTTTTTGAATGCAACCTCGCGCAAACACCCTTCACTATGATATTAAATAAATCAACATAAATTGATTCCAATATAATAGCCACTTGTAAAAAACCGGAATTTCCTTTCGATAAAACCCTTCGAAATATATGAGGCATTGCATAACGGCTCGCGACTTTTCCGCTCGACTTCAAGGTAGATTACTGCGGTAGATTATAATCAACATGTTTCGTAAACAAATTGTAACAAAATATGGACATTTCACCCATTAATTCAATGGATATTTTATTAGTACGGAATTACTAACAAGAGTGTTAGAAGCCCGACGCCGTAGGCGGGGAGCTTTTAATGACTCGAGTTAGTATTCAGGTTGCCGATAAAAAAATAAGTTTTAAGACAAAATATGAATAAGTGACGTACTGACATTTCTATTATCTACCCCTAGGGAATTTCACTTTTCTATTACTCCCGCTATGCATGCAAGCAATGGCGCGCTTAGTCAACAAATGTGATGGAAATTAATTTTGTTATAGGCTGAATAAGTCTACTAAAGTACCTGTTAAAGGAAGAATTGGGGTCCTAGGGTGACACGAAGTATTTAAAATAATTAAACTACAAAATTTTACGTGTAGCAGAATCGTATATTTGCTAGAGCAGAAAGTTGTCATACAAAAGTTAAGAAATGGAAAAGTAAATGTTGCTAGAATTAAAAATATATTCTGCAACAGTTAATTAACATTGTAAGAAATATAGGCAAAAGGACTATTGGAGGCACTAGATTATGATAATATGACCATGTATTTAGTTTCGCCACAAAGTACCCAAATAAACTAAATAATCTCTGGTTTCGCCTATTATAATTTAGTGATGTGCCTTTCACCGTAATATTGCCAACAAATTATAGGGAATATTCCCAAATTGTGAATTTTGCTATACAAATAATGGATTTTTTTTTTAAGAACGCGCTGAAATATCTAGTTCTGATCATTATAAATATATTTAAATAATCAATATCCTGGGACATCTTACACAAATCGACCTAGTCCCACGGTAAGCTCAATTAAGGCTTGTGATGTGAGTACCAAGCGACGATATATATAATAGATAGATACTATATAGATACTTAGATACATAGACAAACATGACCAAGGAACAAAATATTTGTGATAAATAAATACACAAATAATGCCCTCATCGGGATTCGAACCCGGAACCTCCATCTTCGTAGGTAGGGTCACGACCAACTAGGCTACGGAGGCTGACAAATATTTACCTGTAATCAAGCGAAATTACGAAATTAAAATAATACTTTAGACATGTTATAACTTTTACAAAGCCTATAATGGTCAGGTATTATGTAAACATGAACCACTTTGTTATCAATTCCAAATACATATCAAGACAGCTGACATGCAACTTTAGAAAAATGACAAGTACGATTGTTATCGAATTAAGAGGTATATGTGGTCATACCATGCCATGGTTAGTAATCGTTCATATCTAACATATCTCATCTATAATGCAAAAAGACAACAAACATTGATTTTGACACATTAAAGATTGTAACTAAAGTCACCGTCAATGGAACATTACGAACAGTAACAAACCGCTAGTAATAATGTTTGTAATTTATATTTTACCTCATCACATACTAGGTAAAGGGTGTTATTGAACCAACTCTTTACTCCACTACATCATTATCCAAAACCATTATAACAATATATTTGTTATAAAGGTTTTGGATAATGATGAAACCTTAAAAAGATAGAAAACGCTGAACTGTAATAAACAAATAAAGCGTTAGGTACCATAGTTTTGCTACAGAACAAACTATTAGAAAATAAAACATCGGAGATCTGTCTGCTTTTAAGTTAAAACCAACCTCTCAAACTTTGCTGAACGCATAAATTGTAAAGTAAAAATAACTTATCTGTGTAAATGCACTTGAGCTCCGTTACAAATTTGAGCAGTCTGCCAGGGATTGAACTGTCACTGACGATTATTTGATAAAAGATTGAGGATGGACAGCAGCATCATCATAGTGGAAACATTACTGCCATCGCCAATCCGCTTGCCCAGCGTAGCGATTATGGGCATTTAGGTACCTCCTAATGCGTCCATACGCATAGTTAAAAGGACAGGCCTACGTTCAGTAGTGGACTATCATAGGCTGATGAAGATGATGATGATGATTTGTTATAGAAAATATTCTTTAAAAGAGATTTCATAACAAGGCCTATTTACATTGTTTTGATACGGTCCAAACGATATAATCACGTCAAATATATATATATATGTATGTACATTTCAGCACGTATAGGTAAATTAACATAATTAATAATTATGCTCGAGCCAATGTCATCATTAAAATATTGTACCTACTCGTATCTTGCAATATCATATTTACTCTTAACTACTTACACATGTTTTTTTTAAATGGCTTACTATGTATTACGTACCATGTCTTTCGTCGTTTTTACGGTAAATATTGTTTGTCGGAGTTGAATTTAAGGTAAGGTAAGGTGAGGTAAGATAAAACGGTTTTTTTAATGGCGTAAGACATTTCATTTCATTTATTCATAACAATACAATTGTGTAGAATATTGATCTTAGGAATCAAAAAGCTATACCTGCAGACGCTGTGCCAGAAGGACGACTTTTTGTCATACACCATTAAAAACCGTTTCATCTTACCCCACCTTACCTAACCTACCTACAAAAACCTCGATTATCAAATCGACATCACTGTGGACATATCAAAATATTGTTAAGTCGCTATAAGTTGGCGTTCTATAAAGCTAGAATAAACAACGCCGGTATGAGTTCAATAAGCAGGTCGTATGCTAAACTATTTATTTCAGCAAGTAAAGCCGAAGCCGCGAATTTGAATACAATGATCATAAATACCGGAACGCGGCTACAAGTTCGGTCGACGCTTATGAAGTGTTAAGCTATACTTACCTCTTACTAAGAGAGGTTCCGTAAGTCTTGTATGAAAATGTGGCCTACAAGCTTGGTGGCTAACCATGGTCACGCATTTAACGTGTTTCGTGCTACTTGTCTCTTTCGCACTTACATATTTGTTAGAACCTGACGGCAAGAACGACAAGCGATTAAACACGGTACCATTGTATTCTATACTTGACGTTTTTATGCAGTTTTTGACAAACTATTTAATTTTACATGACAACTTTTTATGTTATTGGGGATTAAACAGTTTTTTTTATCCTTTTTTAACTGTTTATTTCATAAGAATAGAGCTATTGTATCGTACAGACACTTGGTCTAATCTTCAAATTAATAGATTAGCTGCTAATTAAAATACTGTAAATGAAGGATGAGCAAACAAACCATTGTTTATTTATATTTATACTTTCAGGTAATTGGAAAGAGAAACATTACATTGTACAACTTGTTTTAAAAAATATAATATAATTGAATCAATTACAAGTTATGCTGACGTTGCACGTACAAGTTATATTTTTGTTTGTATGTATGTTTATTGAAAGTACGAAATAAGGATAGGTAAAATCCTTAAAAAACTGAAAAATAGTTTTGTTTTGCCGAAAGTGCCTTGTAATAAATAACATGGTAACAAATATGATTGTAACTATGTTAACAATAAAAAGGAAAACTTGCGGTAGCAACAATAACACGTAAAATAAATAAAACATGACGTAATAAGAAGTCTAATTCAGACAACAAATCCATTTCCGCTTCATATCGCTTCCACGGAACCCCAAATACGTCATAGATAACATCGCTTACATGACTTATGTATTATTTACACACAATGCAGAGCCATGGCTCTAATGTGCAAATAAAGAGAGTAGAATACGTTTTGACATTCCGTGGGAACTGCGTGAGTACGGGGTCCTGCATTCTTCGGCTTTGTTTCAAAAATGTTATACAATGACATGCCCTGTTAGGTTACCACATCGTCCGGACACGAATTTGCTATCATAGGAAGAAAAATCTTATAATATGTAACAATAATAACCACAGAATTAGATTTGGATAGAAGAAACAGGTTCATTTATTTGTATGGCGGCCGAGCGTGTCTTTTGTACTGAAGTTGTTACTTGCCAATGATTTTAAATATGTCTCAGGCCCTTGAGTATTCATATTTTTTTGTGTTTTTTACTTAAGTAGGCGTTATTAATGTTTTTGTTCACTTCAACTTACAAAATTTGACGCCCGAAAGCTGCAAGCTGCGATTAAAGACGGACAATTTCACTGAGTTCATTTGACATGCTAAGTAGATACGTTTGCTTGATCTATGGTATACTCGTATATGACATCTGTGATAATAACCCTTTAATCTTAAGGCCGTTGATGTAGCTGGATAAGAGTGCAAGTGGCAATAGGCTTGTCAGAGGTTGATAAATCTTGGATAACATTAACAAAGCATCACAATGCACGGAATATATTGCAATACATGTAGACTGTGTGCCAGTAGGAAAAAAAAGTAAACAAATGGCTGACTTTCAATGGCATTTGTTGTTTTTGATAAAATATGAAATGGATTTAGAAGTTCGTAGATTTTATTTTTATGTTAACACTAATATTTTGAATTATAAATATTAGATGTCATAATATCAAAGAAAAAAGCCCAAGATCACCTAATGTCCGAGGTGGGGATAAGGTGCAAGTGGCAATAGATTTGTCAGAGGTTGATAAACGTTGCATAACATTAACAAAGCATCTAAAATTTATCTGCACTCAAGGTTTAATATTTTAAGTTAGTGGTAAGACCAAGATTGCGTTCGAAAAGTAAGTGATAATGAAATGATGGAAGTGTTTATGATTGTTTATTTTGTTTTTTTTAGAAAAGAATCTAGAACGCGGAATAATAAGATGGCCCCAAAATGCGAAATCTGTTGGTTTGAAATGTAACCAAAATAATCTTATATTACAACGAGTGACAAATATCAACGACAGTAAATCCAAACAATCAGACATTTACATAGGTAGATAACATCTAATCTTGCTGCAAATAATATTTACCTTGTCACAAGATACTTGCACCTGTAATACCATAACTATTTACTAGTCACGTGACCAATCGATATCGTAATATTTGCATACCAACGGACAATATGGGTGTCAATGGCAGACTCGTTCGAAACTAAACCACTGCTTGTACAATCCTTTTTATTACCTATAATTGCTTGGTCCTTTAGCTAATAACATTGCAAAGCTATAATATTAAAAGACATTAGGTACCTAACGATCTATCTTTTTTATTGACTTTGAGTAGGTACATACATTTTAAAGTAAACAAGATAATTGAAGTCATTTAATTTAATTCGAGCTTCTACAAATCGTAATTTAATTTAACTATCTAACACAGCTTAATCACAGATTTGTGAGCCTTTTTAGTAAAACGTCCCAATTAGCGACAAAGTGGGACGCTTTACAAAAAATGTTCGCATTAATACTATACGAGCCGCCCCGGCGTCGTACGAGTGTGTACGACAGTATGTACAGTCGACAAAAAAGTCTCCTTTACAGCTCACAAGTGCAAACATCTTACCACGTATGCGCGATACACATAGAAACTCGGTTGCAACGAACACGCTCATGCGGTCGCGACGCGACAGCATGAGCGTGTTTGCACGTGTTTGCACGTGTTTGCAGCGTGTTTGCACTTGTGAGCTGTAAAGGAGACTTTTTTGTCGACTGTACCTACCATGAGATATCAAGTATCAGATACGTTAGGTTTTACTTGATACGTAGTCTGTTAAAAAGGTCGTTGATTTCGAGTTAACTATAGCTCTATATGTGGAATGTCACCGTGGAATTGACCATTGGCGTAGCCTTGAGACTTTTGGAAAATACTAAATAAGAAACTTTTTTTGATTGAGGTTAAAATGTATGTATGTTTTAGTGAGCATTTTCTATAAGAGTATTTACTCGTACTTTACGTGTTTCAGTGGAATAGAATATATTGCAGCTAAAAACATTTCTAGATTTTGTTGTCGAATCTAGGTCAACATTATAATATTTATTCTGCTGCGGTGTGTTATCATAGCTGATCTCGTTATTTTGACGTAAAATTATTCATAATTTATTCCGATACGAGTATGTGTTTTATCTTAACGTTTATTTCCGCCAAGTTGCATATCGTTAAGCGTTTGACGAACCGCCCGCTGGTCCCACTATAAGACACGAATGCATAATTAAACCGCATTCATTACTACGTGGTACATAACATCTCAATCAATTTCTACAAAAAAAACCGGCGATAGGGTTCCGTAGTTATTCAAAAACGGCTGGGCTATGTTCGAAATAGTTTTCTTTTAAAGTATTCTGCAGAATTATCTCTTATTGCCTTAAAAAAACTTTGAAATTGAACCCTTAGGCCGTGGGTTTTCTAGCCAGCGGCCGGTGACCGACGCGTGTCCGCCGCCGACGACGTTCGAATGTTTTGTTCGCGAATGTTTGAGGGTGGTTTCTCTGAAATGTCACCGGCAGCGGGTAACCGACGACGTGACAACTCAGAAAACCCACGACATTATTCTTTTTAAACGACCTACTCGACGAAAAAATCTTCGCTACGTAGTGTAGCAAAATGGCATTAATTAGATTAATGACAAATTAATCTCAGCCAGAAAGATCATGCCATCTTTGACAAATAGAGCGAATTAGCGTATTGCCTGGAAGATATACCTGAGCAGGTTTCTCAGCAGGTCCGCTTTCATAAAGACAAACAAAAGTAAAATATTGTTGAGTCACACATAGATGGTCGAGATTTTAGCTCGTCGCTTCTTCTCTCCTCAAGACTTTGCAGCGGCTTGAACGCAATGCCTCCACTTTGGACGAGCCCGAATGAAGCCATGGATTTCCAAATTGATAAAACGTAGTGAGGGAGTCTGAAGTGGCATCCAGAGCGTAATGAGGGATTCAAGCGTTAACGCTCAAGACGAAAATAATTTTGATACCGTGTGACACATACTGATATGACACCACTGATGAGAAAAATAAAACATATATTATATATTTAATATTTATACACATACTTAATTGATTCTGACGAGATTATAACCGATTATGTACATGCTGTTTATTTTCATAGGTACTTCATTTTTATTTTTTAGGCTGGCAATAAAAAGTCAACAGGAAAGAAAAAAAACCTGTATTCAAATCGAATAGGTGGTGTGCAAGGGGTGTTTACATTCAGACGTCATAAAGACGGAATTTCCCGATTAAGTAATAAAAAAAAAAAAAATAATTATCAATGTATTAATACCTGCTCGATCCGTTTCTTCCACTTACTACCGCATTCATTAATTCCTACTCAAACTTTTCGTCTTAAAATAAAACATATGTTTACATTGCTCAGTCGTGCTTACCCATTTAAGATCGGGTTACGATTAGCCGACATTATATTTAACCTAATTATAATCTACTGGGAGATATAAAATAATTTAAAACAGAAGTTTAACTATCAATAAGTGTCCAAATGTATTAAAGCCTTCCGGAAATGTCAAATATAAGTTTCAATTCAAAACAGATTGATCAAGAGTTACGCTTATTCTATTTGGATCCTGGTAGTCAAACTACTGCATTAAAGCTTTGTTATGGGTTACTTAACATACTAATACATGTGTAAGGACACTACATCAATCATATCGTACGTTAATAATGTGTTATTAATTATTAGTGCAAGCCGAAGTCGTGGACAGCATGATCTATGACCCACGTCACATGCCTTATCTTGGCCAGTTCCGACATAACAAATACACCTACATTTATTTCGACAAATTTTCTGGCCTGCTTGATAGACAAAGAAAGTTAATAAATCACAAATTAAGTACTTAAGTATTTTTGAAACTCTTTGATGTCTAGAAAACACCTGGAGCAACAGATAGACGTTCAAAAAAAAAACAATGTAAACACAAATCTTATTCAACCATTATAATGTAAACAACAGTCATCGTAAATATGAAGAAGTAACCCTAAAAACGAACCCTACGAAAACCTTGCCAGATTAGCTATGTAGGTAAGTATAATAATATTATACTTACCTACATAGCTATATTGATATTATGAAATCCTATAAAAGAGATAGTTTAGTATGGAACAACATACATTCGTATTACAAAATACTATAAATCAATAACTACACAAGGATATAACATAATTGTAGTAAATTGGTTCACGTGCAGTCAAAACATTAAAAAAAACGCAAGTAGAGTGGACAGCAAATCTGGTCGACCTCCAGGCAACCTTGCCACTTTCTACCAGTGACCAACGAAACTACTGTTGGAATTCTTGCTTCTGCGACCTCACAGTAGCTCACCGTCACTGTCAATATCAAAGAATGTAATCAAATATGTAATTTTTGTCTGTAAATAGAGTGACATTTGTATCAAACATTTTTTGATGGACTTTGAGGTATGACATCAGAATTAATAAAAAATGTATAATACCGTCTCTGATTACCAGAGATCGGACAAATGTGCGTCATTGTTCGCAATAATATGGAGATGACTCTAAAGTTGATTAAATACCTAAATCATTTTTTTGAACTTCGATTTCGAACCTTTGAGTTGACTATTTACAAAAGTTTTCATAGTTACCGGTGCAACATAGAAAATTTTCTAAAAATTATTAAATGATTAACTATTTAATCAAATTAGGAGACATGTCCATGTTATTGCGAACAATGGCGCAAATAAGTCCGATCTCTGCTGATTACGTACATAGGTAAGATAAAGAACAGTACCCACGTGGGTGAGCAAGATAAAATCGATAACACGAAAAATCACTTTTTCAGAATTCACTAGCTACTTTCTATCCGGCACCTCGCACCAATATGCGAGTACGAACGGGATAGATTGAAAGTAAGTAAACCCGCGTTAATAATACGGCGGCAGCTCATGGTAAGAACGACGCCAAATTGGATCAACTTATCTGTCCTCGAGACGCCAAATAAAGCTATATCAAGTCTAAGTACTAAGCACATCAAAACCGATAGAAACATTTCCGAAATCCCCGGCTTGGGTGAAGTGTCCTCTTCACGGACGCTGCATCGCCTGGGACGCAATTTGAAGATACGAACTTGCCCAACATTCATGACTCGCTCTCGGCCTAGTCAGCTTGACCCACAGGAACGAACAAGTCATTACGTGTGGAACTGATTCAGCTGCAGGAGCTGCCGACTTGTTCGGGTTGGACCCTACTGTCGCCTACGATACTCCAGATCCGTTGCCCCGTCCGCCAATGCACATCGTACCGAATCCCCGAAGTAAAGAATAAAACAGATACAAGAACTGATAGCATAATGGCATACGATGAATAATTGTAAAGAAATGTTTCATAATGCGTACGTGCGTAATCTTTACTTGCAGTCAAGACATTTTAGCATTGAAAAAGCTTTTAACGAATTCCGGTTCCGGCATCGATCGGCATCTGAAAAGAAAAAATCTAGTAAAAGTTTTAAATTGTCATACAAGTTTTGATATTGATCCCGTTTCCGTGTGCCGAACACCAATTAACCAGTGTTACTGAATAGGTAAAAACTACGAGTAATCAAAGATGAGTTTCATTATGAACACTCACAGTCGTTATAGGTACTTAAAGAATACTCGTAGTTGTACCTACTGATACGATGAGCTTATGATACACACTCATACGGGCAGTTTTACTGGGAACCAAAAATGTCGTTTAGAAACACATTATTCAACGAACAAGACTTCTAGTGAAAGCCAAGAACATCAAACCCTATGAACGTTTCAAATAAAAGCCCTTTTTTAAATAACGCAATTGCTGCAGCAGCTCTAAGTTATGTTCGTTTAAAAATGGGTAGTTTATTCCTTTTTTAAAATTTACCTACTTTAGAAGAAATGAAGAATTTGCTGATAAAAGTGAGAACTGGTTTAACAACTTTAAAAATACTGGTTGTCCAGTTATTGTCCATAATGTTTTAATGCCTTAAACATTGTCCCTTATCAGTAGCCCCGTCAGCGACTACTGTCATTGTAAACAGATGGGAAATGCGTAAACCCAGTGTCGTTTAAATCGAAATTTCAGGATTCTATTACACTATTTACCTAATTTTCGTTCTGATTTTGCAAGAGCGATAGAGAGGTAAGACGACTGAATAAATTCGTTGTAGTCCTCTAATCTATATATATAAACGGCAATGTCCTGACTGACTGACTGACTGACTTAAATCAACGCACAGCCCAAACCGCTGGTCCTAGAGAGTTCAAACTTGGCATTTAGATTCTTTATAATGTCTAGAGTCGCACTAAGAACGGATTTTTGAAAATTCCTCTCTTAAAGGGGTTAAATGGGGGGTTAAAGTTTGTATGGGGAAACAAGATTAGTTGGGCTATTTTATTCGAAACTTCACAGGAATGTTTTTAATAATAAATAAGTAAACACGTGTTTCAGGTTTTTTGAAAATTCATTCCCTATGGGGGTTAAATGGAGGGTTAAAGTTTGTATGGGGAAATAAGATTAGTTGGGCTATTTTAATCGAAACTTCGCATGAATGTTTTTAACAATAAATAAGTAAACACGTGTTTCAGATTTTTTGAAAATTCATTCCCTATGGGGGTTAAATGGAGGGTTATAGTTTGTATGGGGAAATAAGATTAGTTGGGCTATTTTAATCGAAACTTCGCATGAATGTTTTTAACAATAAATAAGTAAACACGTGTTTCAGGTTTTTTGAAAATTCATTCCCTATAGGGGTTAAATGGAGGGTTAAAGTTTGTATGGGGAAATAAGATTAGTTGGGCTATTTTATTCGAAATTTCACAGGAGTATTCTGTAAATTAAATGAGAACATAAATAATTAATCTTTATTTAAAATTTTCGAAAAACAAACAAAGGTTAATTATTTACGTTTACTTCTGGTTCTAGAGATTCCAAATTTAGCACGTAGGTTCCTTTAAGGGTGTAGGGGTGGTTTAAAAAAAAAAAAACAAAATCCACACCCTATGGAGTGCAATGATGGGGGTCCAGAGTTTGTATGGGAAAACTTGATTATTTAAACCATTTTATCCAAAACTTTTACAGGAGTATTCCTAAACATAAAAAGATAAAGATGTGTTTTAGGTTTTTGAGAATTCAACCTCTGAAAGGGGTGAAATAGTTAAACAGTAAAAAAAACATCATGGATATCGTTTCTTTGGTTTATCGAGTCACTGTGGTGGGAGCCCTGATTGACTGGACTCATCACCGGTTAAATGTTTTGGCTTGACTATTCTACCATAAGAGAAAAGGACGAAGCCTGTGGCGGATTACATTATTGTTTTGTAGGAGGGTGAATATCTGAGAATTTCAACCGCCTAATTTTGGTGGCATCATTTTTGCCGAAAATTCTAAACGTCTCAATGTTATACTTCGCATTTGTATAAGATATCGTGCCTCCTTAAAATGACAAAGTAGCACATTCTAACGAATAGAAACTTCGACAAAAATGATGCTACCAAAATTAGGCGGTTGAAACGCTTAGATATTCACCCAGGAAATGACGATGCCTGCGTTGCTAATTTTATTTCGTGTAGTTTATTTGCAATAAGTATTTAATTATATCATACTAATATGCTGTTCAATGAAACAGACTTCAGACAGAATGTAATAAGGTAAGATTCTACTTCGGTTTAGGAAAGGTACAGAACTGCGATCTCACACAGAAACGAACGGCTATCAAAGTAGGTTTTGGTTAGGTTAGAACTGCGACCCCACATACATAAAAACGAACGACTATCAAGGAGGTTCAGGTTAGGTTTTTACATTTTTTTTCATAGAAGTCCAAAATCTACGCGTGCGAAGCCGCGGGCAAAAGCTAGTAGAAAATACGCATAAGCGCACGACATGCCGACTCCGCTTCCATTTCAATCAACAATCACATTCAAACTGACTCTACAGTTCTTTAGATTCAGAACGACTCAAGTGACATATCACGTGATAGTACTCCGTATTACTAGAAACAAAAGAACCAATATTGTGGACAGGTTCAAGCACGGAAATTCCTCTCGCTCTCAGGCTCAGAATTCGCTAAATTGATAGTTATCTAAAAAAACGTAACCGTGTATTTATTGTTACAAAAACTATATCATAGAAATTAAGAGTTAAGATAAATGCGAGCCATAGAGATTGAGAGTTCTGTATAATATTTTAATAATTAAGCGTAATAAAAATTTTCGACCACCATGATGGAGCTGTTCGAAAAGAGGTAAATTTTAATTTTTGCTACATTTTTGCTAATAAAATTCTAGGTGTTTATTAAATCGGCAGCACTGAATCGTTGCTGAAAATTTAGACTTTTATGACATAGAGTTAATGATATTTTGTTTGATCCTTAAAAGTTGTTCGAGCCTGATTATACTTCAGTCAGTTGTTATGAAAATATAATAATGTTACAAGTAGTTCGCTTTACTGCCACCATTTATCTGTTCCCCATTACCACCATCTAACTAATTAGGCCTAATTTAGGCTTTCGTCCCAAAACTACCAACCGACATAAAAATCAAATAATTATATCTCAATATTAGCAAATAACGTGAAATTCGCAGGTGACTTGTAATCACAAAATTATCATAAATATAAAAATACATTTTAAGAAAATAGTATGTACTTAAAACAAGCATGCACGACATTTTTGAACCGCATGCACCCTTCAGTAAATTATCTTACAAAACTGGTGATACAAAACTTAGTCAAAATAGAAAACCTTCCTTTTGAATTTCACATGTAAGATAAGAAGGCATTTTACTATACGACCGTGGCTCAAAATTCGTCCGAGCATGTTGCATAGGTATGAATCTAGTGCGTTCGCGTAAATAGTGAAATTCTAGCCTACAATATTTATTTTACAACTTCCATTAGGCAACGCGCCACATTACGCACTCTTAGTGATCTGTAACTGGCATTTATTATCATAGAATTACGTGGACATGAAGCAATTCGCAAATTATGTCTTGCTCTAGTCAGGCATAAAAGTTGATTGAAACGACGGCATCCGGCAGAACATAATAAGATTTGTGATGTTAACACTAGGCCTACATCACTCGTAATCGAGCGGGTCCTGAACGAATGATCAAGGCTTCTATCAAAAAGGAAGTCTTTCA